>CAHIKZ030004263.1:2770000-2822500 GCA_903632075.3 Acanthosepion pharaonis
GTAGAAGAGGCCAGTTCGTTTGGCCTGAGTGAAGAAGTTCGTTCGGCCCAAGCTGGCGAGAAGAAGTTAGTTTGAGTTCAGCCGCGGACCCTGGCGAGAAGTTTTGAGCTCCGGACGACAAGCAGAGATGAGCGCCCAGTGTTGAAACCGCATCAAGATAGCTGACTAAGATTCACGCACACTTTTGGACTCTTCTTCAACCAAGAACAAGTAGTTTGAAGAGCGACTTAGAACCAGACCACAGAAATAAGTTTTTTTCGACTTTCGTCCAAAGACACACCGAAACACAAATTTCTTAGAGAGTAGACAACTTGAAGCGTTAAAATTTGCCTAGCGAAAGCGTCGTGCCACAATCCACAGAACGGGTCGGGAAGTAGACATAGTCCTATGTACCAAACAAATAGACATAAAAAGTTTGTTACCTTTTTCTTTGATCCTTGAACTTTGTGAGTTTTCATTTTATTTTCTTTTATACATATTTGTGTGTTATCACCCCCGTTGAACTCAGCTTGCATTACGGCCCCAACCCCTGTTGATCTCGTCTGTCTAAGATCAATTCACAACGTGGGTAGGCAGACTGGAGATCAGTGCAGTTACCCTGGTAACCAGGTGTTGGAAGCAGGTTGGGAACGGCGAGGCTGGTATCAATATAAACAGATTCCTACCCGACTCACCAAAGGGTTAGAACGTCACGTTGGAGCAGCGACACCCGGACGGAGCAGCGAGGAGCGTACAGCTGACGCCGCGGCGAAGACGTCACAATTGGTGCTGTTTAGGGACGTCACAACTGGCGCCGTGGTAGATCAGGATAGAACGTCACAGTCGGCGCTGCGACCGGGGGACGACGTCACACACACACACATATATATATATATATATATATGATAAAAAATATATTTTTAAGTTATGCTATATTCATGGTTAAAGAGCTCGATATTAAATATAGAACGTATGAAAATGTATGTGATCATTTAGATCAACGCCTAGAATCGATAGTCTGCTTCATGCTTAAACGCAATCGTTGTGGTCAGACAAAAGTGTCACCGCTGGACATTGACCTCAATAATATATATATATTTATATATATATATATATATATATATATATATATATATATATATATAGCTACATCTATTTTTTTTTTAAGGATCGCCTGTTTAGAAATAAAATAATTTTAATTTGACAGATTCGATCATAAAAACTACAGTAATTATATTTAATTTTTTTACTGCATTGTGGTAATGTTTTATATTAAAGGAATGTAAGATATGGACATTTTCAGGAGGGAATGTGTATTTTTTTATTCATTTCACCCAAAGCAATGTGAAAATCCCACTTAGACGCAAGGGGCTATTGGGAATGAAAGAGAATGAGAAAATTTTACTAGGACCCAGCAACCCAATCATAAACAGGGAACAAAGGATAAACATCTACTCCTGCTCAAAAGACTGCAGTAGAATGGGAAACAAACGATAGGGGTATTATAAAAAAAAGCAAAGTATGGCATGTGCAAACCATTAATTTAGCGAAGGGTTCAAATTATTTATAATTTAAATAATTTCAAAGAACAGATAGATAGATAGATAGATAGATAGATATGTATGTATGTATATATGTATGCGTGCATATGTGTGTAGAGAAAGTAAGAAATAATGTTTTGTAATATGTTTCTATTTTGGCGGGAAGAGTTCAATGTAAGAGTTTGTTTTTGTTAACATAACGCAACCTGATACAATTTGAGAATTTTGCACGAGATTTTCTTTTTTGTGTTTTGTAACCAAAATTATATTCTTGTCATCTGCTGGCATTTTCTTTGCTTTTGCACTTCCCAGTATTTGGGTCACTAAGCACAATGTACTCTATTAGAAAAAAAATGTAGTCTGCTTCGAGCAAAAGAATAAAAGAAAATCAAAGTACATCAAATATGGCGGATTTACTAAGTGAAAAATCTCTTAACATTTCTCATCAGAAGCTGAAGCTTTTAGCTGATGAATGCCATTACATTTCACATGTACCTAGTAATTCAACAAATCTTTTGTATAATTATTGGTTAGTAGCCAACTTATTAAAGCAATTATTTCGACTAATCAAGAATATTGTCTCTAGCTTCAGGAAGACACATTTTCTTCTTTTCTCAGAGACTCTGCACCTGAAATAAAACTTGAAAATAGATCTGCCAAAAAGATGCGTTATCAACATCAAGAACAGGAACAATTATTTATATTACTTACAATGCGACTAATGTCCTAATGTCACATGAATAAGACCAAATGTCCTGGGTATGACGATAAACTACATCCGTCAGCAAGGTCTCTGATCGAGGGATTGGAGGTTTTGAGGAGCGTGCAACGACGTCTTAATTGCTGTTGTTCTCATATATAACCTGACCCTGGGTGATATCACCTGTTAGAGTCACAGGTATGGGAAAATAGTGAGTTCCCGAAAGAAAAACACAATGAAAGTATAAAAAATACATTTTTTATAATAAAAATACCAGCAATACATATTTTATTAAAAAAATTACCAGCAATACATATCTGTAGTGAAATTACAAACAAAATATTTAATGAAATTATCAACAAAGTAAAATGACCAGCAAAACATTTTATCTGTAGTTGAAGGCATGCCTTCAAAATATATTTAGTTGAAGACATAATATTACGCACAAAATATTTAAACTTTGATATTAAATAACCTATAGAGATGTTGATATGCCGCCAAACAAGATCAACCAAACCAATCAATAAAAGAAGGCCAGGCAGTATAATAACCGAAACATTGTAATAGTAACAACAAAGGTGAGGTAAATAATGACCCCTTATTACAGAAATTCAGACAAAAATGACTTTTATTTGAAAGAAGTAAATTGAAGTGACAAAATTTAGAGCCAGCTACCTAATAGTATGTAGCTCAGTACTTTGCCTTGATAACAGTGGCTACGCGACATGGCTTATAGCCAAAAAAATGTTACAATCCTTGCATGGGTATGTCTGTCCAGGTACGTTCCACGTTGTCCGTTTTAGACGGATTTGCACCAGAATTTACATGCACATGCTCCAAGTTAACGGGAAGTCCAAGACCGACTTTGCATTTCCCAACTTCCATCGATAGTGGAAATAATCGATTTTTTCATGCTTCTACGGCAGTTTTCATGTAGTTTGCGGCCATTTTCTACTGGCCAGAGTGAGAGCCTATTGCTGGCTGCCACGAATAGGCAGGAAGATTCTATTGGCCAGCGTGAGAACCAACAGCTGACTGACACGAATGTTAACTAGCATGCTAGTATGCCAAAAAATCGATAGGTGCATTCGTCACAAGTGTGAAAAATTTAAATCTGCATAGCACTTTACTGTAGTTAAGAAATGCTGGTATCCAACATTTTATGCTATAAGTAATATTTTTATAGTCAGATTACAACTTACATTTGCGAATTTTCCTCAAATAACGTTTCAGAAATATATATATATATATATATATATATATATATATATATATATATATATTTGTAAGATTTTTAAAACTGAGAAATAACTCTTGTTTACAAATGTGTCAAAATGGCCGTTTTTATCGATTTTACTGAATAAAAATTGATTCCAATCAATATAATTTCTGTTCGAAATACACAACAGAGTATTTTGATTACTGGAAATAGTAAATCTTAAATCCTTTAGCTTTCAATTAAAATTAAAATGAAAACTTCAAGAAAGTGTTTTCATTTTTAAAAATTCATTTTAAACTTTATGTATACAGAATTAGTGGATGTGTCTATATGATATTGACCTGCAATCCAACATAAAAATACAGAATGTAGAATTAGTAAATACTAAACACCTCAGATACCTCGGTGTGTTGATCAGCTAAAAGAAATTAAATAAAAGATAAAAAGAAATTGGTCATAGAATAGCCAGTGCCAGATGTAGTTTCTACCAGCATCTAAATTTGCTACGAAGCCAAATCATCAACTTGAAAACTCGAGTCATGTTCTTAAATAGCCTCATCAGATCGAGACTTTCATATGCATGCCATGTATGGCGCCAGGCCGTTCAAAAATATCTAAACTGTCAGCTGTTTACAACCGCTTCTTAAGATCAAGAGAGAAAAAATGCTTTGAGCGAGTAAAGCCTGGCGGTTTTGGCAAACATCATATTTTTCTGAACATTGTGGATTGGCGTTACAGAATCGTAAACAAAGAAATGTTCCAAGAAATAGAAACAACATTACTTGAGGGCTACTAAAACGGATAGTACATGCAAATTGCAAAGAAAATAAAGATATAAGTAGAAACTTCGAAAAAGTCCCCATCAATACTGGAAAGAGTGATAAAAGCTACTGGACTTGAGAAACTTATTTTTCTAAAGAGAAAACTGTTTTAAGATAAATATTTTATAAATTTCAACTGAAGACAGTACTGGCTGCTCGGCCATTAAGTATCAAATCTTTCCTTATAGGGAAACGGCTAATATTACCATTATTACATCACATATATTATACGTCCGGATGGGTGACTCTAGATTTTTGACACTTCTCTTTACATATTCACTTTTATTTTAAGACATTTTTTTATGTTTATACGTTCTTTTTATAGATACAAATATTTAAGTAAATACTCTGTTTATAATAAACAGTATTAACGACATTTACCGGCATGAATGTCCGAGAAATTTTCTCAGAAAATATTCGTCCTCCGAGAGGAATCGAACCTGTATCCTATAAGGAACCGTCATATAAGCTGACGTGCTTTACCGATTTAACACCCGAGGAGCGTTACGGTTAGCAAGGTGGATTTTACTGTTTTTAAACTACAATTCTCCATAATTTTCCCTCGTACATTCATATCTGCTCGATGCGTATCCAAATGTAAACAAATGACGAATATTTTTATCTATAAAAAGAACGTATAAACATAAAAAATGTCTTAAAATAATTGTCGGACTTTTCATTTCATAATGTGTGAGATCCACTTTTCACGAAGTTTGGAAGAAAGATATGCTGTTTTTTTATTTATTTATTTTTTTAAGCATTTCACCTCAAGCAAGGCTTGAGAGTTACCAGCACGCGGAGAGGTTACATAGGGTGAAAGTGAGTAAAAAGACTACGTGTAGAAGGGACTGAGGAAAGGATGAAAGAAGAATGGGTATCAAGACAACAGAAGATAGCGATTGATGTTGCATTTAAATTTTTGGAGATTGTAGTTATCAGAGAATCAAGTAAGAGGACAGGAGTTCCGCTGTCGGGAAGCGCGAGAAAAGAAACTGTTGGAGTAGAAGTGGTGGTTGCATTTCACTATTTCAGCAGTAACAGGGTTGTATCTAGATGTCAATCTAGTAGCACGCTTAAATTCATCTAGTCTGGAATCAGGGAAGATAGCTCATCAGAACAGTTACCATGAAAATATTTGTAGAAAAGACAGAGGGAAGTGTCATCAGGTCTATGAGAGAGTGACTGAAGACAAGATGTCAAGTCAGGACCGATTAAATTGCAGATCCTTCTTTGGATTTTGTCTATAACCTCGAGATGAACAGAAGGAACACCAGACCAGATATGGCAATAATATTCAATGCATGAACCAATGGTAGATTTATAGATGTGTAAGATGGACTCTGACGTGAAAAACCTTCTGGCACGACGCAGTGAACCGACTTTCCTTGCAGAAGATGCAGCTATTGATTCAATGTAGTTTTTCTACCTCAAGTCATTGGAAAACGTGAGGCCAAAAAGGCTCAGTGAGACAATCTAACGAAGTCGAGCATTAACCACACGGATGGGAGTGGGCAGAGAAGTTTCTCAGTGGCGGTTAAATGAGAGCAGTTTAGTTTTGGCGGCATTAAAGTTTACAAACTTTTTACTGCTCCAGTTAACCATGGATTGGAGATCCTCTTCAAGAGCTTCGGCCAGGTTAACTTTGTCAGCACTGGTGGATTCATTATTGAGACAGGAGTAAACGTTAGTGCTGTCTGCATAGATGCCAACTTGAGAACTGATATAGCAGAACTAGCGAAATGTTTTGGTGTTTGTTTCAAAACGATATACCACCGGGAGGCCCTGGCTTCAAGGGTACACTTCAAGTTTGATTTGAAAAATATTTAAAAAAAATAAAATAAAAATAAAGTTTTAAAAATAATCAGAATTTAAAAAAAATGTAACTTTCGTCCTGTATGACGCAGTGTAAATTTTCTAGATTTATTTCTGAGTGAAAAATTGCATCAGCAACACCGGGAAATATGGTATTTCCGACAGCGATCCAGCAAATTCCAACCAACAAGAAGAAGAATAGCGGGCCGTGAAGTATTATCTCAGCTTAGCGCTCTCCTGACAACATGTGTGTGAACGCTTTAGGATAGAATTTGCTCGGGGTTTAAACATAATTGTTTTCTCGTTGTAATTTAAAGCTTGCATATTGTGTCCATATTCCTTTTCGGATTCACGAGCTTGCATAAAGATCCTTTGAACACCACAGATTCTGTTGAAATGTTTCATCTAACAGCATTTTCCTTTAACAGGATTTACTCTTGATATCGCGCGTGAATGAAATGTGGAATAAGTACAATATTAGACAAAATAAACAGACTACAACTTACTATATGGAGTGACAATGATTAAGATATTGAGTAGCATTAAATGCCCCTTCTGTTTAGGTGAAAGAATTCTTTATTTTTAAAATTAATTCTTCTGAACACTGCTGACCAAAATCTTAAGGCCAATGAAAATAAAGAATAAATATATCTTTTGCGTTGTTAGACGCAATCACTTACGGGGTGCAATGAGTAAATTGTCGTCATTTTATATTTTTAATTTTAGTGTTTATTTATGATTTTGTCGACTGCACAGAAATGTAGGGTCAGTTGGGCGTCGTCTATAAGAAAAAGACCACCATGACAGAAAATATACAAATATTCAGTAGGAGCGAATAATTCTGTTCACAATTGTATCTTCACTCCTGTCATGATAAACATTGTGATTACAAAAATATAATTATCCAAGTTCAGTTAAAATGATCTTGGATAATAATGTAACAATCAATCAATAATATCAATGCTGATATGTATTTAAGTAGACAATAAATTCTGTTAAATTTTAACATCAAATTATGAACAAAAATATCTAATTGATGTGTGACATACATCCTTTACTGAACTGAAAGAAACAACATTAGACATAAGACTTTCTTCTCATCTTTCTTCTTAACATCTTCTCCTGTCTTTCAATGACTGAGTGCAATCTTACAAAAGAAAAAAAAAGACTCTATAAGGGGTGGCTGAGATAATCTCATTATGACTGACAAGGAATTCTAAAAGAAATTCTAATGATAAATCAAATTTTTGGAAGTGGGTTGATGTGAGAACTTTTCAGTCGTATTCTTCTATGTACTACCCTCTTTAGAACGTTGGCGATCATGGCTCTCCACACTTTCCTTAACTTTTTAGTTCTTAGTAAATTTTGTATTTTTGCTATCTCGTCGAAATCCTATTCTGCGATCCATGCTCGTTAGTTTAAGCGCTGTTTTCCTCTGTCCCTCTTGCTTTCAATATGTTCTATGAGTGTCGAAGTCCTATTTCTGTAGTATATGCCCTAGAAATTTAAATGTTTCTCTTTTTGCTTTTAAGTATAATTTTTTTTTTGTTTTCGTTTTTGCTTCAACTTCATCATTGCTCACATGTTCAGTCCACATTTCTGTTGCTTCAAGTCTCGTCATCTGTGATTGTCGAGCATTCGCATCCATATAGGAGGATCGACATTACATAACATTTCAGTACTCTTTTCTTCGTTTCTAATGAATTTTTGTCTGTCTCTTAATACTTTACTTAGCTTTTGGAAGGCAACTTTAATTACCCCGATACGCATTCCGATTTCAATGTTAGACTTTCCGTCTTCTGTTATGAATTCAGAACTCTTCAATACTCCGTCATAAATTGAAAATTTTTGTGAATAATCATCAAATTAACACATTTTCGTTTACTAAGCTTACCGTGTCACAAGGCCACAAGTTTGGGGTACACAGCAAGTAACAAACCTATTGCATATGTTCAAACACATTATCTCGCTGACCATTACTCCATTGTGAGACGCTCTGTATGTGTTGCTTGTTGAAATAGAAAATTACGAAAGCGAAGATACGAGTGAAGATAAAGAGTACCAAGCTAAAATTAGTAAAAATAAAAAGTCCAACTGTTTCCTTGGAATACTAGGATCAAATCCAGCAGTGGTTATCTTTTCAAATTATAGTCCCATTTGAATTTATTGCATCACGATGGATCTTAGATTTAGCGTAAGTTTTGAATTTTTTTTTTATTCGTTATTTCACGGTTTACCTAAATCATCATCATCATCACCATCATCGTCAGTCCCATGACCAGTTCATTTGACATGTCAGAGCTCAAGACCATTTAGGTGTATCGTATCTTGGACAATTAGTCCTGGCAGAGCCTACACCTTTGAAAACTAGTTTTCAGGAACGTTTCTATATTTGGAAATTTATTTTCGCTTCCGAAATGATGCGAAAATCGACACAATTTTAGTAAGTTTTTCCGACATACCTTGAGGCGAGTTGGTTAATCCACCGTTATGAAGATTCCCTCTGACCTTTCCCTTTAAATTTAATAGAGAAATATTGTCTCAGGGACACAAAGGATTTTATCTTCTCTGTGCCAGATAAATATTGCAGAAAATTATCAATTATCGCTCAAATTGATCCTGCATACATATTTCATGGCGACGCCGTGTATCACGTAAAATAAGCGAGGAAAACGGTTTATTTCTGGCTGTCTTTAAACTCTTTATTTGGTGATTATATTCTTGGCTTTTATATAATAGCTGAAAGCTGTTTTCTTGTTATTCTCATCTTTTCCTGTCTGGAAATATTTATTTATTAATCGACGAGGCGTTAAAACCGTCTTCACAGCTTCGTTATCGTGATATCTGCCTTTCATAGTATATATCTACTCGGTTCTTGAAAATGTTTTTTTTTCTGTTTATCCAAATGTTTCTAAGAAATATTTTTTTCCATTAATTAAATCGTTTCCCCAACAAAACTGCGTTTTAGTGTGTCTACTCATAGGGCAGATTAAACGAAATAGAGACAGAGGAATGCAGCGGACAACCTACCTGGTGAGCTTGAGTGAATGGATGGCAGTGTTGGGTTTAGGAGAGGTGGCAAAAAGTTAAAAATTACTAAGACTTACAAGGGACAGGAAATTTTGAAGAGCCATGGTCACCAATGTCCTTAAGAGACATGGAACATACAAGAAGAATGGAATCATTGTCGTTGTAAAACTATAGTTGTATTTCAATTACAAATACCAAGTTGAGAAAATATACAAGTTTTTCGTTTTTAAAAAACAGCGGAGTAGACGTACGGTCACATCACTTTGAAATACCAATTCCCATAGGATCGCCGAAGTTAAAACTAAATGGGTGAATACTTGGGAAAACCACGTGCTTTAAGTTTTCGATGCGTGTGTGGTTTAATGGATAATAGCTCAGAATTGTTAATCAGAGAGCCGAGTTTTAATTTCAGTCGGGTTCGTTATATTCACTTCCATGAAAATACCCTTACGAAACGAATGAATAAATCTTTTCTCCCCAACTATGGGTTAATTAGTAACACTTGTATTACTAAATCATTACTGTCTCAAAAAAAAAGTGAAAGGAATATTTTTTCTAGTTATTTGCAGAGGCTACAGTAGCAGAACAGCTAATGATGATCTAGATGGTATTTACCAGCCTCCCTACAAGTGTAGGATGCAACACAGGGTCTTTTTTAATGCGGTATGCCCATGCGCGTACATTTGGGCCAAGGACAATAACTGGTTGCCCAGTCGCCACGACCATCGTCCCGCTAGCGTTTGTATTCTACTAGCCCTCCGACTTAATCAGGGAAGTGCTCCCGCAGGGTTGGAAATCCCAGGACCAGCCATTTCTCCTAGCATTTCCATCAACAGTCCGAAAACAGAAACAGAACAGAGAGGTGAAAGATATATACTACACATCGACCCCGGCCCGATGGCTGACACTGCGTAGACATGCGATGGAACCAATGAGGATCGAGATCCTTTGTTCAGCCATGTCTACGAGACAAGATCGCTAACCGTTGCGTCACAGTGACGCCCTAGGAATTTAGTTTATTATCAAGAATGACTATTTCGTTATATTTCAATGGCTTTCTATATAAGCAATAGCTGGGTCTACAGTTTACTTTTACATAGTGTCAGTTTTCCACTATCAACCCGAGAAATAAACAATTTATAAGTATTATTTTATAATCATTCCAAAGTAGAGGAGTAGTGATACTGATGATTCGGATTTTCCCAAAAGAAGCTGTATAACTGTGCCTTTAAGTCTTAGAGTCAATTTGAATAATTTAAAATTAATCAACTTAAATCTAAATTATGTTAATATTAAATTATGTTAATTCCATATTATTATTATTCTATGATTCCAGTACCTTCAGAACGTATGGGATCATGGTGCTCCACATCATCCTGTCCTTTGTACTCCTTAGACAATTATGTCTTTTCGCTATATCTCCTAATCCGTGTTGTGCCAATCATTTACAAAAGCTCTTTCGTTAGGTTATTCGCTGCATTCCTCTGTCCATTTAATCTTTATGTCCAGTGCGTGTCAAATTTTCCAAGCACTCTTTCCTCACCAAGTGCCTTAGAAATTTTAACTGTCTCTTTATGATGCTACGTGTAAGTGCCGTGTTGTTTTTATTTCCTATAAAATTTCATCCTTGCTCGCATGTTCAGTCCATTGTATTCTCAGCATCCTTCTGTAGAAGCACATTTTTGTTACCTCAAATCTCTACCATTCACTCCCAAAAGAGATGTATCGATATTACATATCAGTTTCTTGAGTCAATGGCAATAAAAAGGCCACTTATGCATAACGTCAGGAAGAGACATTTGGTAGTCGCAGAACAGATTGAAGCTAAGGGGTCCGGAGGAAAACATTCCTCCGCCTAACTGGTGAGTATGAGCAAATAGATGACGGAGCAGGGTTTGAGAGAGATGGCAAAAAGACAAAAGTTATTAAGAGTTACAAATAACAGGAAATTGTGGCAGAGAATGCAGGTGAATTTCCGGTCGGATCAAAAAGAATCATTAAGCAACAGATGCATAGTTCTGCCTACGAATGTTGATATTAACATGAACAGAAAGCTTAAACGGAAAGTTTTAAGGAAAATAGGATCTACAGTGAAATAGATGCTTTCATTCGGAAAGGGTCAGTTAAAACTTCTGAGACACATAATGAGGAAAGAGAGCTTAGTGAATTTAACAATCACATGACATATTGAAGGCAAGCAAAGCAGCAGAGAAAGCGAGTGATCTGCGACGATGAGGCTGTATGAATGGATGGCAAAATAAAGATAGGGTGGGGTACAGGATCAAAAGTTATAGTTTATTTAAAAATAAGTGCGATTTAGAAAATGTAATACTCACATGTCATATTGAGAGAAGGAGTACTTGAGGAAAAGAGCGAACAACTAATGAATTTGTGTGAATGAATGACAAAGCAGGGACAATGAAGGATGGTAAAGAATCATAAAGTTATCAGGTCATCCCATAAGTTCTGTCCGAATTTTAACTTTTTGCTAAAATGAACGAAATTTAAAGAGTATTTTATAATGTCTAATGGAGCTGAACATTATTTTTATATTTAGTTGCATTTAAACTGAGCAAATTTTATTTCCGAGAATAAAATTGAAATTTGTCTTATTAAAACCCTGCTAACATGGAAGTACCCAAGAATCATTTGAGGCACATAATGCTTTATGAGTTCAAGAAATGAAACTCAGTAGCCGAAGCGGCTAGAAACATTCACTCAGTTTATGGAGAGGGATGTGTGAATGAAAGAACATGCAGAAGATGGTTTGCAAAATTCAGAGATGGAGATTTCACCCTTGAAGATGAAGATCGAACCGGATGTCCAGTTGAGTTTGATGAAAAGCTTCTTGAAGCTGCCCTTGAAGAAAATCCTGCTTTATCAATTGAGAAATTGGTAGTGGTTCTTAGTTCAAACCATACAATTGTTCATCGTCATCTTCAACAACTTGAAAAAGTTCCTAAACTTGGGAAATGGTTGCCCCATGAATTGTCTGAAAACAACCTCAAATCCTGAGTTAACACCTGTTTTTCTCTCCATTCTCGCCAACTTGTTTCACCTTTTTGGGATAGACTTGTGACTGGCGACGAAAAATGGATTATTTATCGAAATGTTAAGCGTCGTAGACATTGGCTTGATAAAGGGGAAGGACCCCAGCCACAACCGAGAAGGGAACTTCATGAGCAAAAGGTTCTTCTTTCAGTCTGGTGGGATCGCCAAGGAATAATGCACTTTGAATTCTTACCACCTAATGCAACAATTAATGCTCAAATATACTGTCAGCAATTAAAGCGTTTGAACGAAGTTTTGAGAAAAAAAGACCTGCTCTAGTGAATCGAAAAGGGTGATGTTTCATCAGGATAATGCGTGACCCCACACAGCAAGAATCACGTCACAAAAGATCGAAGAACTTGGTTGGGAGAAAATTCCTCATCCACCTTATTCTCCCGATCTTGCTCCTTCAGACTACCATTTGTTTCGTAGCTTACAGAATCATTTGGAAGAAACAGCTTTTGTAACACATGAATAGGTCAAAACTGACATTTGTGAGTTCTTCGAATCAAAGCCAAAAGAATTTTACAGTAATGGAATTAGTAAGCTTGTTAATAGATGGAAGGAAGTTATAGATAATCAGGGAAAATACATTGTTGATTGAATCTGTAATTAACTGTAACATTTGGTCACTTGTTTTCTTTATTCAAAATTCGGACAGAACTTATGGGATGACCTGATACAAAGACAGAAATTAGTGGAGTGTTATGATCGTACACGTCCTGAAGAGACAAAGCATATAAATGATAATGATCCATACATTACTCTTCTTTCCAAGACGGAAAATTCAATATTACACATATCTCAAAAACCCTTTCCCTGCTTTGGGGAGATGTTTATTCCTTCTATAATCAGATCCCATCACCCAGGTAACCATCACCTCCCAACCAGCTTCACGTTGTCGGTGAAATGAATCCGCGAATTTTGACCTGAAATATTTATTGGTTCATTAATTTTTGTATTTCAACCAATGAAAACTGGTTTTAGATTTTTTTTAACTCTCCGTTTACCTCTTTAATATATTTGACTTTCCAGTTATATTTTCGTATGGACTTTTGTTTGTTTTTCTTTTTTTTATTCAAGTATTTGTTATTTTTTACTGTTATATATATATATATATATATATATATATATATATATATATATATATATATATATATACAGAAAGCCTCGACGATTACGATCTGAGACGTACAACTGTTCGATTTTACGATTGCGAATTGTTATGTTTAGTCCACTTCAGCTCCCGGCAACGCTAGCATTCCCTCGTGTGCCTCAAGCTTAGTGTTAGAACAATCTCGGTTCAACACACTTTCCTCCGAGTCTGTTTTCGTTTTTAAATTTATTCTTAAAAATTGCCAAGATGTTTGCCAAAAGGAAATTGTCTTTGTCTACTACTCAACCCGTCAAGAAAGAAAGAAAGGTCCATTGATCTCGAAAGGAAAAATGATGATGAGCAAGCAGCAGGAAGGAGGAAAGAGGAGGGTGAGTGTAATCGCACGTGACTGGAAGTTCTTACACTCTACTGGGACGATGATTTTGAAGGACAAAGTAAGAATTTGCAAAACTATAAAAGGCTCTGAACCTATGCGATCGACAGCTATAACGAAGCAACGAACTGGGCCCATCCACGAAACAGCGAAATTCCTGCATATGTGGATGGAAGATGAGATCCCTCCAAAAATGGATACGTTGAGCCTTTTTGCTCTTAAGATGAAGGCGAAAAGTTTATTTCAGACATTGAAGGGTCGTGCCGGAAAAAAACTACAGTCAAGAATCTGTAGCAAGTAGGGGCCGGTACAAAAGATTCAAGAAAAGATTCCAAATTCATAATGTTCGAGCGAGTGCAGACGAAGAAGCATCTCATAAGTTTATTTACAGTCTGAATGAAATAATTACGAACATGAGATATCTAGCAGAACAAATTTTTAATATGGATGAAACCTTTCTTTGAAATGTAAAGTGGAAGATGTCGAGTAGTTGTCGACCTAGAATCCAGAGAACTTACAAATGAAAAGCTAAACCTATTGAAAGAAGAAATAGTGACAGAAGAAAGACGTAAAGAAACAGAGAAAGAAAAGTGGGAGGGAAAGCCAGAAAGCAAATTTACCAATAAAAAGGATTATCAGAAGAAATGGACCTAGCATCGACCAATTTTCAGGGATTGAACAGATGGCATACGATGTGTTTCGTCTATATCATGAGATTTATGGGGAGAAAAAGAAAAACAATTCAGACAAATGCTAAACATGTTTCTAAAAAACGCCATATTGACACCATATTACGCTAACTGAACTGTACTATGCAATATTTGACTTAGACCTAACGAAAATATGTGTCAAAAATTGATACAAATTGTTGTGTAGATAAGAACAGAGTTATCTGCCACTGCGAAACAAGCTGAGACAGAGTTACCCGCCCTTGGCATAATATATAAAGTGGACCGGTGAACGTGGTGTTCTTTACTGACAAACAGTACTGGACGTACTCGTCACACTTTACAATTGTATCAAACAAAGAAACCGTAAAAAATATTTTAAAATATACAATAATGCGTAAAGAAAAATAAAAAGATTGCAAAATTAATTACAGGGTAACTTACTTCCAAATAGTTTTAGACTTGTCGGTAATAACCAATCGTGGTCGTAAGTCGACGATGACTTATATATGTATATGTATATATGTGTGTGTGTGTGTGCGTGGATACCAGTATTTGAAATATATCACCCGTTTTTTTGTTTTTTTTAATAGTCTGTATTACATCTGTTTGCCTGCGCACTCGAGAAATCTTAATAAAGAGAATTTGCTCTCTGGCAGGGTTTGAACCCGCTTCCCCCTTGGTAGGAGAAACCACCTTTTAATCCACTATGCCTTAGACCTCTCGTCTACAGAGACTGAACAGCCCAGCAAGGTACTATCTTTCCTTTTTAACACGTTCAGATTATTTTGCTCAAAAGCCCATGTCTGTTCCTTTTCTTACCCGAAATGTAAACAAAGCAATTTTCAAAGAATTAATGGATTTTCTTTTTAACCCGATATTTTTTAACTTATATGAAATAGACTCCCATGTTTTTATTTTTTTTTTAATTTTGTATTAAATCTATCGATCTGCACACTCGAAAAATCTTGATAAAAAACAGGTGTATGTATTAATTATTACAGAATAATAATTTTGGAACGATTTCCACCTATTTTTAATGGTCAAATAAATTAACTTTTGAAAAAGATTTAATATTCTTTAACTGCTTGCAAATGGTTGACGAAATATCTGTAAGATTTTTTAATCCTGGATTTCTTTACTCTGGCAGTGAATTCGATTTATTTAATGTCATATCCCTCCAGGGCGTATATGAATGTGGCCCTCCAGAGTATCTTTTATTAAGTATGAATTTCAATGACATCTTCGGAAAGGTAGAGGAGTAGTAGCCAGTTGCCTTATTTACGGTTTTATATTCAGAGTAGTCCTTCAAGCCACCCAAAGCTAACGAATCTATTTTACACTGCTATTTAACTAATTGCTTGCAGCGGGTAGGGAGAGATGGATTCATGTCTTTTCCAAGGGCAATAGTGCGAAAATGAACGCGATAGACTAGGCCAGAATTTGAACTCGGCTCGCCGATCTTACTTTTCGCGTCAGTAACTGATGAATATTTTAGTGATTCAAACACTTCGTAGATAGTAATGGACGCAGTTATAATACAATAAAGTATATGTTTAAAATTTATCATCTGGAATTTTTTATATATATTACTATCGATTAAACACTGCATATTAAGAATTTATTATTTTTTTTCTACATTTTAATCAGTCACGTATGAGCCTATTTGTTTTGACTTCCGTATGAGAAGAGTCAATTTTCAATGAATTTTCATAGCAGTCTAAACCCCTATTAACTTATACAAATTTTCATAATTTTTATTCTACATATTCGTGATCTGCAGTTCTTCTCAGTCTGTGAATGATAAACGTAGGACTACCCCATATTCATGAGGAGGAACCAACCCTGACACTACCGCGCTGGCTCAATGTGTGTTAGTATGTGGGGCGCATATGACAAGCTTAGGCGATTATATCTCTTTTTGATTCATAATCGCCCAAGGGTATTTGCGTAACTGAATGTAAAAAAAATCGGCTGGAATTCGAACTCGGCTTTCCGATTTCTCAACCTAGGCCGTCATTTACTACACCACCCGCACATCCAAGCTTATAGCACCTGGTATTCACAATTGGTCATCAATCTAGGCTCGACGTTGTTTAAATACCGTGATCGGACTGGAACCTATGTTTCAAAGCGATATGGCCGTAACCTACTCTGGGGTGTTTAATCGATAGTAATATGGAATAAATGATCGATTCTGCTCTCACTGACTATTGTAGAAATCAATCTATTTTTATTAAAGTTATCCTATTATAATTTTGCATGTCCTTCGCTTCGTTAATTCGTACGACCGTTACGCCCTGCCAATATCTCATAAATAAAGGACTATTCTGTTTTGTCGGCGTAGAAAGAGGAGAGAAGACACTACTTGGTTTCCGTAAAAGAAAGAAAGAAAGAAGGAAGGGAAAATAAATGTTTTTACCGTCTCCTGCCAATAACTCATATATAATGGACTATTCCATTTTGATTGCGTGGAAAAACAAAACATATTAGTGATGCTACTTGGTTTCAGTGAGAAGGCGAATGAAAGAATGAAGGAAAGGTAGAAGTGTTTATCGGCTGTTTCAGCGAAATGAAAAAAGTTGTCAAATCTTTTCATTTGTACCCACTTCTTAAAATAATGACCGGCATTCATATTTATGAATGTTATTGCAATATTTTGTTAAAGTTGTTAAGCTCAAACATTTAACGATGCGATTTTTACGGATATTTTGTTGTCGCAGAACTCTCCATGAGCCTATTCAATCATTAACTGAAAAAGACTTTACTCTGCATCCCTGATAGAGTCCAAATCGTCTCCGATTCCTTGAGTGCTCTATCACTACTTCCACTGAAAGTCATTGGACGAATTACATTCTCTGGTCCCGCCAATTCAAACCTTTATGGAAAGGACACGCCATGTCACTTACATAGTAGCAAACCGCCTAGATTTCCCTCCGTATTCCATTGGTGAAAAATAAGTTCAACTCGAACGGCTTCTTCCCGCGAACCACTGCTCTATGGAACCAACTCCCAAGAGGATGCTTCCTCGATCACTACAGTCTCAACCTGTTCAAGGCTAGGGTTAACCGTTATCTTCCATTCCTATCCACACAAATTGTCTCCTAATATAACCCTCTACCTCGGGTGGTTCCGGATCTTGTAAAGGATAAACCTTACTGTAAAAAAGAAAAAAAGATTCATCAGAAAATTACAATAGGAAAATGGTGAATTTTTTACGCGGTTTTCCTGTTGACAATAAATAATTTTGGAGGTGTCAAGTTTTATTATGGCAAAATATCAATGTAATGTTTATTTATGAATAAAGCGAAAATGATATTACATTGACGCATATATTTGATTAACGCTCTGTACCACTGAGTAAATACATCATTTTATTATATCATATGTTAATATAGTTTACTAGACATTCTTTATTTTGTATCAATCTTACATCAATTACTTTTGTAAACTAATGTTTTAACTGTGGTATTATGTACCTCCCTTTGTATTACTTATCAGATATTATCTTTGTTTACATATGATTTTCCATTTCCTATACATCATTTTTATGATAGATCACAAGATCTATTTTAGATAACATTTCTTTTTTTCTATATTTGGAGAGACTGGACAAATTTCTATTAAATTTGTTCGACAATGGTCAGCCTTGTAGATTATAAAGGATCATAGTTATTTTGGTGAATATATCTTCAACTTGAAACCTTTCAGTTTGTAAATCATATTGCGGGGCTCATTTTCAATTTCATTTCTTCCATTAACCGACTTATCCATTTCTTTAATAAGTGATGGAATGGTTTCGTGAGATATAAGAAATATCTGGCGAGGTATTGAAAATCTTGAGTAACATATCAATTTGATCATATTCACAGAACTTTGGGTTATCGTACACAGACACTCGTGCACACACGCATACCCGTCCTGGGTATGACGATAACCTAAATCCGGTAGCAAGGCCTCTAATTGGGATATTTTGAGGAACGTAGAACCACTTCTTAATTGCTGTTGTACTCAAGTCCACCCTGACCTGGGGTGGCAACACATGTTAGGGTCACAGCTATGGGCAAATATTTAACCCCCAAACTGGGGTCAAAACATTATGAAAGTATCATTTCATTTTTAGTAAAAAACATTTTCATAATAAAAAAAATATGAACAATGTATTATGGCAAAAACATTTTTCAAAAAAATATGAACAATGTATTATAGCAAAACATTTCATAATAAAAATATGAACAATGTATTATAGCAAAACATTTTCATAATAAAAAAATATGAACAATGTATTATAGCAAAACATTTTCATAATAAAAAAATATGAACAATGTATTATAGCAAAACATTTTCATAATAAAAAAATATGAACAATGTATTATTTTTCATAATAAAAAAATATGAAAAATTTTTGCAAAATAATAAAAATTTACCAACAATAAAATTTTTTAACAAAAAATTTTTGTAGAAAAAATTACTAATGCTCACAAGAAAATCAAATTTTGTCATTAAATAACTCATAAGGAGTTGATATGTCGATAAACAAACGTACACACACACACATACACACACACACACATACATACACACACACACACACTTCTTCTTCTTCCTTATGCCGCAACCCTTCAGGACGTGGTCGATCATGACTCTCTACATATTCCGATCCTTTGTCGTTCTGAGTAAAGTTTGTCTTTTTACTTATCGCTTTCACTTCCTGTTCTGTCTCCGATTTACACAAGCTTATTAACTAGGTTACTCGCCGTTTCCCATTGTCCCTGTAGCCATCAATCAATATGTCTTGTGAGAGTCAAATTCTCCAAGACCCCTTTACTCGTTATGTGCTCTAAAAATTTCAACTGTCCTTTTATGATTCTGAGTATAAATGTCCTTTTTTTCTGTTACCCTTAAAACTTCCTCGCTTCTGACATGTTTAGTCCATGGTATTCTCAGCGTCCTTCTATAGAACTACATTTCTGTTGCCTCACGTGTCACGGGTGCCTACAAAAAGATCACACTCTTTCTTACTACCATACGCCTTACTTCCATCACACCCTTCCCTTCTTATGGCATCAGTGGAAAAACACGTTAATTACAGCCTGTAACTGCGACAATCAGCATCAGCTTGAGTGAACGGACGGGACAATGATACGAAAGTTCGACAATTTTGAGTAGCGGAATTATGCGGCAAAGAAGAGCGACCGCAAGGGAAAAAAATATAGTCACTTGCAGAGATGGATTGAATCCGTGCAGACGTCGTCATGGTCAACACAAGAAAATACCTGGCAGAACGAGAAATTTGATGGATCCCGGCCATAAAAAGGCCGAAGCATGGCAAGATCGGAGAAAACATATACCCTCCGCCCATAACAATTGAAAAAAATCTCTGATTCCGTCAGCTGAATGAAACTCCGGAGACAACAAATCCGAGGAGAGAAAATCTCAATTAACAAGAAGTATATTAACCTACTAAAAGAAACTTAACAGCATATATGAAAATAGATCTTGGAACTACACGCTGCGTAGAAATCTTTAAAGTAGTTAAGCGGCGAGACGCACTTCTTTTCTGTATCGTTATAGTTGCGCTTATCTACCAAACTGAAGTAGAATGCCCCTCCGGCTATCAAATAGTAGGTAAAATCCTATCAAACCGTAGCTATCCAGAGGATCTGACCATCATGAATTACTCTAGAACTGATCTTCAAAACCTTCTCATTGTACTGGTCAAACACGCACTAGAAGTTGGCTTAGACATCACCATTTCAAAAACGAAATGCATGACAACTGATGAAAACAATTCCAATATACAACTCACAATCTACAACCAGTAAATCACTCAAGTTACGGAGTTTGTATATCTTGGTCAAAAGCTATCATGAAACAACAATGGAATGTATAAACAATAGGAATAGATAAATCAATATTCTATGTTGACTGTCACTTTCACGCATAATTCATAATAATTTACTATTTTTGGGATTTATATATAGACTGCTGGGTGCTTATGTGACATGGGGAAAGGGAAAAACCAGTTTTACCAGATGTTTTTGTTAAACCTTAATGTTTTAGATTATTTATAGAATTGAACTTTTATTTTAGTTATATTATTTTTATTTATTACATGTTTATGCTTATTTTATTGATATGCTTTTCTTAATTTATTTTTACTCTCTCTTCCGTTCTAAAGTTTGGTATTTGAAATATTATAGCATTTGAGTCATGATATGGTTGTAGATAGCGTAGTATGAATTTGTTTTCATGTCTGCTTTTTCTTGGTTGGTTATATCTTTCTGAACAGGTGATTATTGCGGTTTTCTCCTGGTGATCGTTATATTATTTTTAGGTGTTTGTGTTTTTGTTATTTTCAACGTTAATTTTAGTGTTTTTGAGATTCCATATGTGTTTCGCGAATGTTGTACTGTGTGTATATATTTTGTTGTTTAGTGTGAGCAGCTTTTCTGTTTCCAAAGACAGTCTCTTATTCCTATTTTCTCTGGTTTTCCTTTACGTTTTTAAGGTAGCTTTGTATATTACCTTACTATGCCAAGCTTATAAGTTAAGAAGTGTGTGTGTGTGTGTGTGTGTGTGTGTGTGTGTGTGTGTGTGTGTGTGTGTGTGTGTGTGTGTGTGCTTGCATGTGTATGTTATGGCGCAAAGCCCTAGGAGGTTTATCAGATTGATCTGCTAACCAAGATATTCTATGCCTCGCTAATATATCTCACAAAAACCGTTCCATCATTTAATAAATAAATCATTTTCAGTTACTTTATGGCAAGTTAAAGACTAGGAAATGTGTAAATATGTGCGTATGTGAAAAGAAGAAGAAGAAGAAATTTTTCTTTAATTTTTTTTTATTTATTTTCGTTAAGGAATCCACTTTGCGACAAGTCCCTCGAAGTTTTGTGTAGCTCCTAATAAACATATATATATATATATGTGTGTGTGTGTATGTGTGTGCGTGTGTGTGTGTATGAGAGAGAGAGAGAGAGAGAGAGAAAGATAGAGCAAGCAATATTTCTTTAATTATAAGTAAAGTCCAGCTTGAAGCAACTATTATTGAATTTATGAAATGCCAAGCAACCTGTAATTTTTGTGGTTAAATGCAATCGTACCAAAACGAGACGTGAAGCCAACAAAGAAACAGAATTCTGCTTAAAATGAATTAGTCTCCATGCTATTTGATCGTTCGACATGCTAGCAGGTGCCTATTCGTATCGTTCAATATTGTCATCAGATTCTGTTAAGCCTCCAGAAATCTGTGCAGTTGAACTGTTCTCACTGTTTCTGAATATAAACTGGTGGACAATTTAGGCATTTGATAAAATCCACTTCCCAAGACAGTGCAGAGTAACTTATAATTTAAGTCTAGAAATAACGGTTTCTTAAGGCAACATGGAAAGAGCACTCTGCAGAATGTTGGCAGAATTGACAATAGTTTTTCTATCATTTAGAACGCTGTGTAGTAATGGTGGTTGTTGTCGTTGGACTGCTTCTGCTGCTGTTACAGCATGGACTTTTTAGAATTTAATGACTGGAATGTTTACTTCGAGGAATATTGGAAATGCGACTGGAAATCTAGGAACACTATTTATTAAACTGTCATAAAGTCAGTTTGCAAGAGATGATTAAAGAGTCGTGAACGGTTTTATTAATAGAGTTGGGAAATTTGTCCCGGCTTTCCCACATCAAAGGGTTGAAGTTAAAAAATTGCGACAAAACGCAAATAAAAACAGCAAGATTAGAGGGGACAAACTCTCTCTTTTAGGCAAATGAATATAGAAAGACTGCTCGGTGTGCAACAATAAGAGAAGAAAGTGTTTATTTACATATACAACAAAATAGGGTAACGGGCTCAAAAGACAATTAGGAGAGAAAGAAAGGGAGAAGAAAAAGTCCTTTAACTTTGAGGGAAGAGAAAATGTTCATAACAGAAAAAAAAGACTTGCTCAAAATATTTCTCTGAGCGCTTAAAGGTTCTTTAAGCGAGTAGAATTTTGTTAGTGATTAGAAACACTCACAGTTTTCCTCAAAGTTCTTATAGAGTCGGAAAATGTTGGTAGATATAGGAATTTTGCAGTTGAGTGAGTTCGTAGGTCGTCGACAGAAGTATTGCTGGTGAAATGAAGGCAGTTTTCAACTGGTCCTTAATAGTGGGCCGACGTTCGTCCTTGACAGCCCCTTAGCAGTTCTTCTTTGGTTGAAAGTGGTTCCGAAGTTGACTGGTGCTCTCTATCCCCGACCTCACAGACGGTGGTCCGAATTCTCACTGCCAAACAGGAGCAGATTCTCCATTTTATGGAGATTTGGGAGGCTCAGAAGGATCGAGGACTGTTTCCTCCAAAAACGTTATACAAATTTCCTGGCCCCTCCTTTGGTCAGAAAACACATTCTTATCTCTGATAAGAATCAAAGCTTTGGGAGCCGGTTTTGAAAGTAAGGGAAAAAGTTTGGAGTGAGGATTGGAAAAATAGGCTAGAATGTGAACTTGTAAAGTATTGTTCTCAAATTAAATTCCAATAATAGAATTACGGTTAATAGAAGATTAAATAATTTCATTTACGCGATTTCCTAGCTTTCTGTCTGTTTTAATTTTTCCTCCTTCCAAACAAAGGCCATTGGCTTTCACATGGAAAATTTGTACCAGAAAATAAATGTTTAACGTTCGGGGTTTTAGTTAAAGTTTTGTTCTTCAGTTTATTAAACTATTGCAGTTATGACTGCTATCGTCAACTTCGCTAATTGTAATATGTCACACAAGACGTCTCTGAAATGTATTATTTCAGATGTAGTAACAATGTAATGATTCAGGGGTAATTAATATTTGGGTGATTTGGTCGATCGTCCATGAAGTTCAATATATAAAGCGTGGGAAAGAAAGGAATTTTAAAATCGAAGTTGTTTTGTTGCCATATTCTCCAGGATGAATGTATGGAGAACAGGTCTTAGTAATATTTAGCTGAAACGTTAGAGTTTTTATTGCAGTCGAAACTTTAGATTCAAAAGGATTGTCTCGTCTTTAAATGAAAGTTTTCAATTTTTAAGTAATGTGGTTTCTTTGGAGATAGGTTGCAGTACAAATATACTGATTATTTCCGGCCTCAAAAGGGCAGGAAAATGACTTAAGCAGACGACCGCTTAGTTCTTCACGCGATACGTTCGGACGCAATTTCTGGCTGTCTCTCAGGCTGTCGCTCCGGCTGTCACTCTCTTGAACTAGCGAACTTCCGTTTCGCAGCTGCCGTCCAGTCTTTTCTTCTTCCTACTTTTTTTAATATGAGAGTTGCCTTCTCATTAGTTGAGATAGAACTATACAGAGAGAAGTGCAGAGTGAGGAAAATAGATATGGATTTTAAAGAAAGCAAACGCATTGTTTTAATTATTTTTTTTTTTTAATTTTCTTTCATATTTTATTTTTACATTTGAGCACGTCACATTTAGAAACGTTTTTCGATAATAATAAATCTCTTTACCATTTTAATAATCTAAGGCTGAAGTTTCCGAAGTAGATGTTGTTGCCCCACTAAAGGGACGGTGGAAGAAGAAACATTGTAGCATTGTTTACATACAACAGAGCCCTCTTCCAGCTTTTCGCCTACCGACCAATGACAACCCAACGTTGCGTCTCCATTTTCATTCGTGTCGGTGTAAACCCAACACCGAGAAAGGCCCGCTGCACGCTCACAAGGAAACGAAAAATAAAAAAAATATATACAACGCAACATGAAATGAAAACTGGAATTTTACTTCCAATGTATTTAGGCGTTTTATTCAGGGATTAGCTTGTTCGATCTTACAGGGTGACATTGTGACATCTTCTACCATACTGGACTAATACATCTGCTCTTCCCAACAAAGCTTCCTCCTACCAACTTTCTACTCGTCTGAACATCATGATGTGTGGCTGACAATACAAACGGGCGGCAAAGGAACTAATCCAGAGACAGTGTGTCCTCCCTCAAGCACGAGTTAGAAGAGACTATCTTAATCCCAGCGGTGCTATCAATATAGATGTGTGAACGGAAATTAACAATGTCCGTGTTTTTATCACTTGACCTTAAAAAGATTTCATTTATTTATTCATTTTTTCCACTTTTGGTCAAGTCAATGTCACTTCGAAAATCCGAATTCAAAGACTTTATCCACCAACCATAAAACAGCTCCGATAGGAATAAAATTGCAACTTCCTTCTTTATGTGAGTGTAGCAATCATAGTGTTACAGCGTTAGAACTGTTGGTTCCACTGTAGCCAGAATGATCACTAAGAATATCCCCTCCCCAAATTTATAGACAAATTCTATTGATCCATTCTGGAATTTCTTTATAACCAATAAAAGTTTAAAATTTTTAGTCTCATCATCCATACTTTTTCTTTCTTGTCTTGAAGTCAGAACGGTATAGCCACTTGTCTGTATACCTTTTTTGTGTGAACATAATACATACTTTGAGTATTTTTTTTATTTATTATTCTTCTATCTGCCATGTCTCGCTGGGACGGTGATGACCATGGCTCTCTACAATTTCCTGTCCTTTGTAGTTTTTAATAAACTTTGCCATTTTTTTATCTCTCGTAAACCGTGTTCCGTCATCCATTTACTTAAGCTTGTTAGGTAGATTATTTGTTGCTTTCCTCTGTTTCTTTTGTATTCAATCTATCATGTGAGTATGAAATTTTCCAAGCCCACTTTCTTTATTATGAGCCCCATAAATTTCAGCTATCTCTTTCTGATGTTAATTATAAGTGTTCTTTTTCTTTCCATTTTCTCTAAAACTTCGTCGATGCTTATATGTTCGGTCTATGGTATTCTCAGCAACCTACTGTAGAAACAATTCTGCTGCTTCATTACTCATCTTCATCTGTCATATAGGAGGACTAGTTTTATGTAACAGTTCAGTACTCTTTTCTTTGTTGCTAATGAGTTTTTTTCTTTAATATTTTGCTTAGCTTTTAGAAGGCTATTCGCTATTCCAATGAACCTTCAAATTTCAGTGTCGCTTTTCCTTATTACTATTGCCTCGCCTAGTTTTGACTTGCATTTATATTATCTGATTAGCATTATTTAGTCATGTTTTCTTAAATCTTTTTCTTATTGTTTATTAAGAAATTTGTTTATTCCACTTGTTGAGAATTTTATCAATTACACTTAATCTTGGCTAATTACTCCACAAGAACCAATTACATTTTCTTCATACAAAATCTGTATGACAAAATCTAAGTCATTTACATTTAAGGGTTTTGTATACTTTGCTTTACAAATAATAAAATAAACACGAAAATACGGTTTTATTTTATTTTATTGTCTGAAGTTAAAACACCGAACGCTTCTTCGTATCTTGGTGACGTTAT
Organism: Acanthosepion pharaonis; assembly: GCA_903632075.3. Lineage (NCBI taxonomy): Eukaryota > Metazoa > Mollusca > Cephalopoda > Sepiida > Sepiidae > Acanthosepion > Acanthosepion pharaonis. The sequence continues at coordinate 2,795,650 of CAHIKZ030004263.1, forward strand.
CTGGACAGGACGCCCCACACACCAGCCAGGTCAGGCAGCCAATATCTGCAGGGATCAATGATCTTTGTTGATGTAGTCATAGACTTCTTTTCGGTGCCTTCCAGCTGATACTGAAAAGCTGATATATCTTCTTGAACTCCGTATCTCCCATTTAAACAGTAAATTTACATTTTCCTGTTACTAAATCAGCTAAATAAACTGTCTTATTTGGTTAACTTGTTTTTGTTTATTCGCCGTGTTAGATTGCTTGTTATCATAGCTATTATTATTATTATTATTATTATTATTAATATATATTATATTATAACCAATAACAATTATTATTATTGCTAATAACAAGGAATCTGTGTCTTCATATATGTATGAGGGGAGGGTGCTAAGAATGTGGCCTAGGAACCAAGTAAGCAGCAGTTTGTGAAAAATTGGTCTGTGGAGATAATTGTCAAAGAGCCTCAACATTTGATAAACAAAAAAAAACATTATACTCATAAAAAAAACTCAAGAAGAATATCGACTACGTGTAAGACGAACTACCAGAGAATTACTTCTTAAATCTAAAACGTTTTTTTAATATCTCAAAAACACATGTATGCTTTAGTGAGAGGCTGACTGATTTTACGACATACGTATCAACCCCTATTAAGTTATGTTCTTGTTACGTGTTGTATGGTACACCCAGATCCCACTAATAAATACAGCCCCACAAGTCACTAATTTCTAACAGCCTATTTGCTTTATAGTCAATTTATATCTGTTTTATCTAAAACATTAAAATCGTCCACAGATACGCAAACAGGTTGTTAAAACAAACAGAAAATTAATAATAAAATATTGTAAACAAACAAAAAGGTTATTAAAGAATTAAGCAGTAATACAAAACAAATACAAGTAAAAAAAACAAACTTACCAACAGTATCTCAATTTGCTTTTAACCTTTATCTTTTTAAAACATTCTACAATTTCATCCGGTGAAAACCTTCGTTTGTTGTAAAATATATTCACAACAATTTTTGCTGCGATATGAATACCATTTCCAGTGTGCTATTCACAACTAAAAACATATTCTAGAGAAAAAGTTTCCAAAATTCTTTCAGCAGACTCTCTTGTAGTGGATTCGTTATGTTTTACAATAAATCTATCTGCATAGTCAAGTATAGAAAAACAAACACAAATGAACTTTGCCAAGTAAGTCAAAGTACTGCTTCTCTGTAGCATCATCACTATCATTGCCTACAATGACCAGGGAACACATTTCATATTAAAAATTCTTTTTTTTTGTTTTAATTTTCTCTAATAAAGAAAAGGATGGTAATGGAAATTTCTCTATAAGTAATTTGTAGGCTTGTTGAAATGAAAGACGACGTCTGGTTGGTAATGTTACTTTTTTGTAATTCTTTTAGAATTGAGTATGGTTGTTCTTCCACCATGTTTTGTATGTAGTTTCGAAAATTTTCTAACATGCTAAATCTTGTAAGTTTAGCCTTATGTTCATGTATAAACCACTATGTTAACGGTATAGGGGTTCCTTCGCAGTGGAGCTGGACGTGAAGTTTTTGGTCAATGCAGATACATTCTTTTATAGCTGGAAAATGTGTTTCTGGGTCAAAGACTATTCTATAAATTAGAATATAATCTTCCTTTTGTAAAATTCAAAACCATTAGGACAACAATTTGCTTCTTCCAACTGAGTAAAATCCTTTATCGTATCAGCTGAAATAAAATCATGTAATTCATCAGTTTGAACCAGTCATTGTTTTGGAGGCTTTCTGAATTCCCTTGTATTCGACAAAAGAAACGGTTTTCTTTCTTTTTTTTTTATGAATGTATAGTAAGTATTAAATGTAAATCCCAATTCAGTTTCTTTTGTGTTCCTTTCAAAATAAATTTCTCTTCAAAATGTTTCATACAGAGAACTGGTTTTTTCGTAGGAAATCAATCAATAAGATTAACGAATTTTATCCGTTTTTCTACGAGGTCGATTTTTCCAAGAAAAGAAAATGTCGATACTTTTTCACAGTAACATATTCAGTAGAAAAGCCAAATGCAAAACATTTGTTAAACATTTTTGCTAAACAAAATATCACAACAAATAATAATTGAACCTTTAAATGCAATGGACTATGAGGTAAAAAATTTACCTAATAGCGTTCATTTGCGAAATGGGCCGTATACGCAACTGAAATCATAAAAGTGAGGTAACACACAACTGTTTATAATTCGTGGAGTTGTAAAAGCAATTGGTGTAAATTTGCATTTTAGTGTTGAAAGCATATATAGGGAACTGAAATAACGTCTATGTAATTATACGGTGTTAATTTATGTTCTAAGAATTCAATTTTTAAAGCTACCTCCCTTTTAGATTATCAATTTCGTAAACGACTATTCACATCTTTTTTTTTTCTTGAGGGGGGGTTACATTACATCGGCCTGTTAGAATAAAATTCAGCTTTTATATGTGACATGTGACGCCGTATAATACTAGTTGGCCATGGTACACCCAATAAGTATCGACTTCACTACTCTGTAGTAATCGGTCAACCAAACTAGCCCAAATAACCAATCCTCTACGCCGAGGTGGCTTAAGCACTCGGAAGGAAAGACCTATAAAAAAGGACATTCCACTGCACACGTTTTGCGACTATAAAACTGCATACATATGGAGATTTGGCTAAGATTTTTAAGCCTTTCCATTGCCATAACATCTACTGGAATAAACAACTTGTATTCGATTAGTGGACGGGTCTAGTGAATACACAAATATAGATAGAGTGTTTATTTAGAAAAATACAATGCTTTTGGTGAAGTGCGAAGAAAGAGGAGGGGGGATCGGTCATCAGAAACTATCCTGCTTCTAGCTAGTTCGAGTCACGACTAATCCATTCTAACAAATTGACACAAGTACCATAAGAACTATCCTTATTCATTATGCACAACTGATTATTAAAGGATGAAAAATTATCACTGATTTGGACGCCATTCGTTTTCCTTCCAAATCCGTGAAGTTATTTTACTCATGCTAAGTCTCTAAAAGAAAACACTATATAATTCACTATTTTTTATTCATATTGTTAAATTCTTCAACTTTTTAACAAGAAAAATTTCAAGTTGATACAAAAAATTCCCGCAAAACATTATTTATTTAAGATGAAATGATATATTATGATATGTCGCTGATTTTTATTTAGGTATAACATCCCCACATTTTTCTGTTTTGTAAGGATAAGGGAGTACAAAATAATTCCATAATTCTATTGTTCCAAGCGATTTCAAACCCTTCTATAGCCATTTTCATGTGTGTTTTTGTCTCTGGTGGTGTTATTTTTTCCACATGTTTTGATTGTTACGTTGTAATTTTTTACAATTAAATAAAAAATTTATTGAATTTATTGAAACAAAACAAGTACAGTTGACCACTGATGACAATTCCAGAACAACGTAACAATAAACGATTTTTTCTAACCTCTGCGAGCCGCAATGATTGAGAAAGCATTACCTCGAACCATGGCCAGTGAGACACGCTGCAATAGCCACTCCGTTTCACGAGGCTCGTCCCTTAATCGAGACGCTATCCCGCCGATCCTCCGTATTTATTTTCAGTTTTTCTAGTTGAATTGTTCACTGTATTGCATATGATCTATTATTGTACATAATTAAGTTCCAATAATATTTGTATTTTATATAAATACTACCTTATGAAAATTGATATGTAGTAGACTAGTGGGGCTGTCGCATAGATTCGAAGAGGCGGGGGTCACGAGATCCCTTGCACCGGCCCTGCTCACATGACATATTGAAGGCAAGAGAAAAAGTGGGGAAAAGTGAGTATCCCACTGGAAAAGTTTGCGTGAATAAATAGCAGACAAAGAATATGGAAACAAGTCATCTTCTTCTTTATGTGTCGTGGCCCCTCTGGGCGCAGGCGATCATAGCTCTCTACAACTTCCTGTCCCTTGTAGCTCTTAATAGATTTTTGTCTTACTGTTATTTCTCCTAAACCCTGTTCTGACGCCCATTTACTCAAGCTCCTTAAGTATGTAATGCGTTGTTTTCCTCTGACTCACTTGCCTTCAATCCGTTCTGTGAGTATCAGATTTTCCGAACCCTCTTTCCTCATTATGTGCCTTAGAAACCTCAAGTGTCTCTTTCTGGTGTTATGTACAAGTTTCCTTTTTGTTTCCATTTTCTTTCAAATTTTGTCGTTGCTGACATGTTCGGCCCATGGTATCCGGAGCATCCGTCTGTAGAATCAAATTTCTGTTGTTTGAAGTCTTTTCTTCATCTTTGAGAAGATTGTTCGGAACTCACTGCTATACAGGAGGGCAGATATCATGTAACAATTTAGCGAAGTTTCTAGGAAAGTTTTTTTTTTTTTATTTCTTAGTATTTTGTTTAGCTTTTGGAGGGCACTTTGGCTATCCCAATACGCCTTCTGATTTCAGTGTCACACTTTCCGCCCTCTGTTAAAACACTAAACAGATATTTAAATTTCTGAACTCGTTTGATTTTTGTATCTTTAAATTGTAATTCATATTTTAGGCTCATCCTTTTGCTGACAACCATGCATTCTGTTTTCTTTCAGTTGATGTTTAGTTCTTCCTTCTCACTTTCCATCTCTACCTTCTGTGGGAGTTTTGGGTTTTTTTTTTTTCTGTGTCTGCTATCAACGCTGTATCATCTGCATATCAGGTGTTGTAAAAGCACAGGAATGACTTAGAGCGCCAAAAGACAGACTTTTTGGTCAGCCATATTCGCCCACGTTCTGAAAGCACGTAGTACTTAGAGAGGGAGAGAGAGATAAAGAAAGAGATTTAAAACTTTACTTTTTAGAGTTCAAGTAGGTTAACATGTTTTTTGTTTTGTTTGTTTTTTATGATTTTTTTTCTTTTTTGTTGTTGTTTTTTTGTTGTTTTTTTTTCAAACTCGATGTGAGGCTTACACGGGACAAAGAGTTTGCAAAGCTCTTTTTAAATTTTTTTTTTTCTTATTCGTCCTCTCACTTTCTTTCTTTCTCTTTATGTTTTATTTTTTTTGGGGGGGGAGCTATGGAATTTTTCTTTATCTAAGCTTGCCCGATTTATTTCTTTTTATTTCTCTTGTTCTGTGGCGTTTCAAACAACATTTTTCTTTTTATTTCATTTCTGTCTTCTATATTCCTTGCGAGATAGGGAAATGCTTCATTCTTTTTGAAAAGTTATTTAAGTTCTCTCTCTCTCTCTCTCTCTCTCTCTCTCTCTCTCTCTCTCTCTCTCGTCCTAAATGTAAGTGTTGAGAGACGCAAAATACTCGCTCTATGGCATGAACCCAATTTGTGTACCGTTTCAACCTGATGCTCAGAGTCGCCAAGGGCCGAATGTTTTCCGTCTCGAATGGCGTTTCGCTTTTTATTGAAAAATTCTAACAAAGGATCTGATGAATTTCCCACTTCATTCTAAGTCTGGTTTTAACATTTCATTAGATTAACTTGATCTGGTAACTTCACCTTTGTCCACGCCAAATGACGTGAACTTCTCTGATCGATTATTATATTGCTAAAATCCCAACTCTCTCTCTCTCTCTCTCTCTCTCTCTCCATCTATCTATTTATATATATGTGTGTGTATGCGTGTGTGCGTGTTGTTAAAAACAGTAGATATTTTATATCGATTAAATTTAATGATCTGTTTTAATGTACGAATATCCTTACACAGAAATAAAAGTAATGTAATTATAAATTGGTCAAAATTCAGGTTGTGTATTTTCAAAAATAATGATACAATCTGCTCCTTAAAAAACACATAATTTTCTTTTCTCATTCGCACTCCTAATGATAACTCATGTGAATCGAGGACTCGGGATTACATAACATTAATTTGCTTCAGTTTAAACACACATAATAATCACATTTTTATAATGTTCGTACATTAGAAATGTCTTGTTTTAAAAATACATATGCAATAAGCATTCATATACAAATCTCCACCACATGAATAGTGGTTGATACAGCTGGAGGCTAAACTAATCCTGACCTTTTGGTTGGGATTGGTATATTAGCCCAAGCTCCAGGAGGCTTTCCCTCCAGGATGTAACTCTCTATCAGAAAGGGGCTGGGTTTATTACCCAGTACTTGAGGCGTCTCCAAAAGAGGAAGTGCTGAGGGGGGCTTGGGAAACTTTGCTCGCTGTGGCCCGATTTGCAAATGTTATAATATCTCTTGTCTAAAGGATAATGTCCAAGGCGATGAAAATCAAAAGAATTCCTGGAAAAAAAAAAAGATTATCTTTCGGCTTCTCCTGCTTGGTTAAGAGGAAATATGTAGTGGAAGATTCGATTTGTTCTCTCAGTGTTCTAAGTACGCCACCTCGTTCGTTTGACTGATCTACATTAAATTCTCACTTGACATAAGTATCCATTTACTACCACTATCTTATAAAATCTATGTATGCGTCATGTCACGAGTCCCGTAACCCATTAAGATCGTAGGGGCACCGTGTGTACTGTATAGTGGCAGTGGTGGGACTAGAACATAATAGCCTGGTAGAGCTCATTATTTTTTAGGCTGATTTTCAATTCAGAATGTTTCTACTTCTAGGTTAGTTGCCATCTCAAGACAAGAGAACCCAGTCAGAAGAGATGGATTTATACATTTCCCAACGCTATTTGTGCTAACATGAACATAACTAACACAGAATTTCTCTTTCCTAGTCGCTAACTGTTTTGCTCTCGTTAAATAGCCAACAATCTCTTTTTATGCTTGCAGTCCTGGGTATGACGATAAATTGCATCCGGCAACAAGGCTTCTGGTAGGGAGATTGGAGGTTTTGAGGAGAGTGGGATCACTTCTTAATTGATATTGTTCTCAGGTCCAGCCTGACCCGGGGTGGTAGCACCTGCTAGGGTCCCAGCTATGGGCAAATAGTGAATCCACCTTAAACAAAATCAAAACACTATGAAAGTATAAAAATACATTTTTAATATAAAAAAAATATAAATTTATATAAAATAATACATAAATAAATTTTTCACAGATAATGTCGTTTCTATCATACAGCCCATTAGCGAGAATGTGAATTTATACCTATTGCAGTGAAAATTTTAAACTGATATTCTCGCTTGAAAATCTCTAGGTCTGATACACAATATTAAATTTGTAGTAATCTCTATCCACAATAAAATCTGTCACTTCGAAACGAAATATTGACTAAATTTTGGAAAGGACTAATGTTATACAGTACGCAGGTCTACCGGCTTACATTAGCAGATACTACTGAATCAATGAAAATATAATTCAACTGAATAGTGTTTGAAATTGTTAGGCAAGATTATATTTTGTTGGGTAAGATTATATTTTGTTCCTATTTCTTTTTATGATGAATCAATAAAAATGATTTATTTTCGTCTAACATCATAAGAGTGTTAGTTGTCCACCTTTTCAGATTTTTAGGAGACTCCTATTTTTCTCTTGCCCTCTGTAAATATATATAGAGAGAAACAGACAGACAGACAGAGACAGATTTTATATATCAGATTAATAGTGGGTAATTGAATGACAAAATTGAAAAATCCTACATGATGCATTTCTTCATATATGATTCCATCAGTAAAACATCATCCGAAGAAATCCTTTCAAAGGATGAAACTCGTCATTTTTTATTTTTGCATCATTCAATTAATATATATATATATATATATATATATATATATATATATAGTTTTAGGGTATGCTATAGTTATGGGTTAAAGTGCTCAATATCAGGGATAGAGCGTATGCAAATATATAAGTGGACATTGAAGTCAACACCCAGCGGCAACAGCCTGTGTCATGCTTATACGTATTAAACAGACTGTCGCCGCTGAGTGCTGAATCCAATGTCCACTTTTAAATATTTATTCATATATATATATATATATATATATATATATATATATATAAATATATATAAATGGTATAAAATGACAATTGGAAAAAAATCGATTTTGCCGGCGCGTTTCGTCTTCCGACATTTTCAAAGCAAAAATGAAATCGAAACGTCTTTGTTGTTATAGTTACATTAAAAAAAATCCGAATTTAAAAAGATGGACTCTTCTATCTAGGCCTTTTCTGGTTAATCTAAATTTCCTTTATACTAAGAGATTTTTCCACGTCGACAATACAGTTAAATTCCCAGATCAATTCTGTGGACAAGACAATTGGTATAAAATTATATATATATATATATATATATATATATATATATATATATATATATATATATATATATAAATATAAATTTTATAACAATTTGTCTTGTCACAGAATTGATCTGGAATTTTATACTATATATATATATATATATATATATATATATATATATATATATATATATGTGTGTGTGTTACATGAATCATTCGTACAAAAAAACACGCTCCAAAAAATTTCTTACAATTAACAATAACACAATTCTAACATTATTTCGGATTACATCTATAATTTCGTTGTCCTGTTATTACCGAGAAGTAAAAAACAAAAACAAATCTATTTCCATACCTGAAGATGTCTGTAGGAACAGACGAAAGCTTATAAAAAAACAAAAAAAGACCTTATGCAACTGGAATTTATAAACAGGGATCATAACATTCATATTCATGTTCGGGGTTAATGTACTTTATTAAAATTGTTTGCGAAGATATATTCTCGCCATTTAAATCATTAACTTCTATATCTGTTTTTTGTATGAATGATTCATGCAATGTAAATTGAACTGCACCACATACTTGATATATATATATATATATATATATACTGGGCATATTCCGAAATTAAGAATATTTTTTATCGCAGGATCGTAGGGGCACCATGTGCACTGCAGCTGCAGTAGAAGGGGTGTTTCTTAGGCAATATGGCTTGACGGAGCCCAATACTCTCCAAGCCGGTTTTGAATTCAGAGTTTTTCCTTATAGACCGATTCCCACTCAAGGTTATATATAGGTCTGTCCTACAATTTTCCCGTAGCTGGCGGGGGAAGAAGAAGACTCATGCCTTTCCCAAGAATATTAGCACGTAAGTGAATGTAATGGATCCGACTGGAATTCGAACTCTCCGATTTCTCAATCTAAGCTTATCCATTATTCCACCGTGTCTTTTAAGAATATAAGAACGTGCCTACTTTCAATATCTTTTATACTGTCTACAACAGCATTAACGCTACATTTATTATAGTATTACAAAAATCCTTGAAAATGCCTAATAATTTAGCCGAAAACGCTCGGAATCCACAAACTTTTTGACAAATTTTACACTCATTAAGTTGAAAATAGTGAAGACTTGTACGCATACAAGAAAAGCATGCAAAAAAAATAAACAAAAGTACCCTATCTGTCTTGTTAAAAGTAACATACATTAAAGAGTGACTGCTGCCCAAACAGTCTCTCTATATATACATTTGTGTGTGCGCGCACACACACACACATACGCGCGCTACGATTTTGGTTAATACGGTATTTTGTGGTTGAATTTATCGGATTAATCAAAGACCGCCCTGGTAAGCCATGTTTTTGTCGTCAGTTGCAGCATTTGAAAATTTACTTTCCTTTATTAGTTTCGTTAACGCATTCCAATCTATAAATGGTATTGAAGACCAAACCTAAAATCTTTCTCCAAGAAAATTACATTCCTAATGACATGAATCAAAAAGGATTTCTTGCACAGTGGAATTGTCCGCCATACAAAGTCGTTTTCGATTGATTAAAATCAAACTATCCTACTAAGAACAAAGAATACAAAGAACCCCTCTATCGTCTCTCATCGAACAGCGTCATCTCAGTGTCTGAGATACTTATTACTAGTGTCCACTACTCAGAACTCAGACTGACCATTACTCATCATTATGTGCCGTGTCTCATCAGTACGTAGGCGTTCATGGCTCTCCACAATTTTCTGTCTTTTTTTATCTCTTAATAATTTTGTCTTTTTGCTATTTCTCGTAGACACTGTTCCACCATCCATTTACTCAAGCTCAAGATAGATTATGTGTTGTTTTTTTCTCTCCCTTTGATCTTGTGAGTATCAGATTTTCCAAGCCCTCTTTCCTCATTATGCGCCCTAGAAATTTCATCTGTTTCTTCCTGATGTTAAGTATAAGATCCTTTTTGTTTTTATTTTTAATATACATTTATTTATTTTTTTAAACTATTGTTCATCTTGACTGTCAGAGATGTTATTATAAACACAATGTTTCGGCCAAGTACCAAGTACCAAGATGTCATTATTAAAACAAGGTTTCGCCCAAGTACCCAATGTTTCGCCCAAGTACCCAATGTTTCGCCCAAGTACCGTTCGGGCAATAAGTAATGCCCATTGTCTGATATCTCTTCATTATTATCTTATTTTGTCCTTGTGATGCCAGTTATTGTTCATTCCTGCTGAAATAATGTTTCACTTCTTGATCCAAAGATTAAACTCATTAAAATTTCTTATGATATGTGGCGTGTCTCTTCAGAACATGATCATCACCCTCAGTGGCGTAGCTAAGGGAGGAGGGGGCGGACCGCCACGGGTGCCAGCACAATGTCACCCCCAACAAAATTTTTCAACCAGGCTAAGGTGTCAAAAATAGTCTGAAAACAGTGGTGGAGACACAGGGTTTCGCAGGCGAGCATATGACCCCCCAGTTTTGTCCCCCCGTCAGAAATTTTCTAATAAATTGTCGGGAAATTTGTGAGTAGGAAAAATAGCAATGTTTTCAGCTTTCATGTATTTCAGTTGCTACAATCTTGGTTACTAACAAGAGACATTGTTATAACATTTTATCGGATGATATGGTGTTTTAACTCTGCATCATTAATAACAACAAAGCGAAATACGAAGCCAAAAGTATAACAATTTCAGTCTTGCCTGTGTATCAATTCGCTGAGATACAATTTTCCATTGAGTGAGCGATATACTTTTGAATATATTTACTAGTGTTGGGACGATTAATCGGAATCGGAATCGAGAATCGGAAAAATCGGAACTTTTTGGGGTATCGGAAAAATTTGTGCCTATTTTCTGATTCCAAAAACGATTCTTTTAAATTTTTAACTTAATTTTCCATTATTGGTACTAATGATAAATATTGATTGTTTTTAAATTATCACTAAAACTAAAATCATAATAACATCAAAATACGATGTAAATTTATTTTACTTTTATAAAGAAAAACAAATAAATAAACTTTGCATAAATTCTCTAGGTAACCTTTAAAAGAATGCAGTTGATTTACAATGTTCGAAAAATGCTTAAAAATTAAATAGAACATTTTGTCAAGAAAAATTTCAAACATCATTGATAATTAAATGGTACCCAGAAAATGATGCAACGGAAAACTGGACACCGGAAAATTAGCAACAGAAAATTACGTCAACCATGAGCCAGTCGAGACTGTCGGATCTGGCTGTGCTGTCCATTGAAAACGAGCTTACAAGACAAACAGATTTTGACGATGTCATTGACCAGTTTGCCACAATGAAAACAAGAAAACATTCATTCTAAGACCATAATGTCATTCTTTTGTGTATTGCCGTGTTTTGTATTTAGTTGTTCTGAAAGTGAACAGTTGCATTTTAAAAATCTTTTGATTTGAACTGATTATTTTGTGGTATTGGATTTTGTCTTGGATCATACATATAAACAGTAACGTACCGGTGAGTAGAGTAGAGTAGAGGTAGAGCATGTATGAAAATTTAGCTACAGCTAACCATTCAGCATAGGATGAATTGGGGTCATTGGGGTGATATTCGAGCGGACCGCCCCGGGTGACGTTTACTCTAGCTACGCAACTGATCACCCTCAACAACTTCCTGTTCTTTGTATCTCATATGTTTTGTCTTCTTGTTATTCCTCTAAAACCCTGTTCTACCATCCATCTAATGAAGCTCATCAAGTATGTTACGCACTGCTCTCCTCTGTCCATCTTTCCCTCAATCTATTCTGTGAGCATCAGATTTTTCAAGCCCGTCTTCTTCATTAAGTGCCCCAGAAAATTTCAATTTTGCTTTGTTTCCATTTTTAGTATACTTTCATTTTTATTTTTTGAACTATTGTTCATCTTGACTGCCATAGATGTTATTATAAGCACAAGGTTTCGGCGAAGGACCAAGTACCAAGACGTCATTATTAAAACAATGTTTCGGGCAAGTACCGTTCGGGCAATCATCAGGTGCTCATTGTCTGACTGATATCTCATGATTATTGTGTTATTTTGTCTCTGGTATGCCAGTTACTTTTCATTCTTCCCAAACCCTGTTTTACCATCCATTTAATCAAGCTCATCATGTTACGCGCTGCTTTCTTCTGTCCATCTTTCTCCCAATCTTTCCTGTGAGCATCGGATTTTTCAAACCCGCTTTCCTCATTAAGTGCTCCAGAAATTTCAGTTGTCTCATCCTGATGTTAAGTATAAGTTACCTTTTTGTTTACATTCGCTATTGAACCTCGTCGTTGCTCACATGTTCAGGCCATGTTATCTTTAACATCTTTCTGTAGAACCACATTTCTGTTGCTTCAAGTCTCTTCTTCATCTTTGAGGAGATTATCCAGCATTCACTATCATATAGAAGCACTGATATCTCATAACAGTTCAGTATTCTTTTCTTTATTTCTAACGAAGTTTTTTTTCTGTTTCTTAATACTCTGCTTAGATTTTGGAATTCATCCCAATATCTTACTGCGCCTTTGGATTTAAGCATCGTACTTTCCGTCCTCTGTTAAAACATTTACCAGATATTTAAATTGATGTACTTTTTGATTTTAACATCTCCAATTTGTAATTTGCATTTTGGACTGCCCCTTTTGCTAACAACCATGCATTCTGTCTTATTGCCTTTGAGCTGATCAGTCTTCTTGATTATAACAAACGTTTGACAAGTAGACATTGATCAAGTAACCTTGACCACTTATCAATTCCAGTCGGTTAGAAATGGACACTTATAATTAAATGCCGCCTGACGTGCCTTAATCTCTGACTTTATCGGCTGAGGAGAGTAAATTTCGCAGAAAACTATAAATAAAGAAGACAGTCTCGTCACAGTTCATGCAATTAAATCTTTTTTTCCCGACGGAAAGAACAATTTTTATCCGGCTAACTTGTAGCCAAAGAGATTATTGCTTGCAGCTCATCGCTTTGTCGCCAGACTGAGAACTATTTTGATTGGAATCGAGGTTCCGTGATATTATCAAAAACTTTACTTAATTAAATCAATCAACTAGTCAGCGTAGTGTTTAATGAACTAATGCAACCAAAAGCATTTCGATCGGTGTTTCTTGACTTCATTTATGGTATATATTAGTAGAAATACCTTGGACGCTTCTGTGACATTTCATTTCTAGCACTACAGAGCCATTCCAGGCATCTCCTACCAGTGACAGCACTAGGGTGTCTGGCGCCCTGGGCAAGCTGAACTTCGGCGCCCTTACAAGTATTTTTTTTTTTTAATTTTCAGAAGAAAACCTAAAAATTTAGAATAATGAGTCTATTACGATATACAACTTAATACAAGCTAAAGAAAACATTCATTATCCTACCTAAAATATTTTTCTAGTCGTCAGATCTGCAAATCTTTTCATGTTACCCTCGATACCGATCTTCTTTACAAAATCATTTTCTATTGACAAAATAGCCAAAGGATTTGATCTGTCTTAAGTCTTGGACGTCAGCAAGTAAGTTTTTATAAGGATTGGTTTTAGAAGATCCCAAACACATGACACATGATAGCGCCCTCTGCGTTGATGGCGACTGCCCGAGTTGTCAGTACCTTGAGCAGATCCAGTTTCATACATAGACCGCATAACAAATGACATAATGTGAGATACCATAAGAGAAGAAATGGGACCATTGAAAGACCACTTAAGCACTGTCAAGAAGAGGAAGAAATGCAATGGCCACGTTATAAGACCACTATTATCATACAAGGTATCACCTTAGACAAAAGAAAAAGAGGCAAACAGATAAAAAAAAAATGTGCTGATAACGTCAGTGAATAGATTGGGAAAACCTTTACAAAGATCTTGACATCGGAACGCAAATAAGGCATATAGAGGAAGCCTGTCAGGTGTTCAGCTGCACAGTAACCCTACGACCACACTCGTTCATTGGACCGGTACGCGGTTAATGGTAGCATGTTACTAACGCCAACCGTGGGCACCTCGAGGTGGTGTAATGGTTTACAAGCTTTTCAAGCTAGAAAAATTATGACTGAGTATTGTGTTCGATCCTCACTGAGTGCCCCATATTTTCGGCCTTGTGCTACATCTGAGCTACGCTTGAAACATCGCTATTACCGCCAACCGCACATTGTTCATTAGTTGGTTGAGACCGCTTTGTCAGGCTATAGTAATTTTAGCCAACTGACGGATATCTTTGATTAGAAAGTGTTTTGTAAACCCTCCTTTTTCGTAAGCAGGCTTTGTTCATTATAGGCACATAGATTAGCAGTTTCCAATTTGCCGATGCGTACTACCCCCGAACCCGCCGACCTGGAGGGGGACCAAGCCTTATTGGGGGCCCCGGGCAGTGCTTTGTGACACTCGCTACCTTATCAACATTTGCTTTTTTCTGCCTACATTTACATATGTGACAAATGAACTTAAGGAAAACTATTATTAAAGAATGAAAGATTTTCGCAGATTTTGACGTCATTCTGGGGTCTTTTTTTCTCGCCTAAATTCGTGAAATAGCTTTGCTCATGCTAAGTTTCGAAAAAACTGTATAAAATTTATTATATTTTTTATCCACAATGTTGAATATGTTAAAATTATTCAACTTTTTAACAAGAAAAATCTTAAGTTGATGTTAAAAATTGCCGCAAAACATTGTTTATTTAATTTAGTTAACACATGGCGTGAAAAATTGGAGTAATAAATTAAAACAGGTGTAGTCATTTCAAAATAAGATATATTTATCATACGTGCTTGTTTCATCTTCGCATTTATTTTAAAATGGATAACATTTATCTATTTACCATCAAGTCATGCGATACATGCTTACGGTCAAATCACGCTGAAACACAGGTTCTCGTTCGATCACCGAAGTTAAGCAGCATAGAGCCAGGTCAGTACTTAAATGGGGGACCGCTTGGGAACACCTGGTACTGTAAGCCCCCAAAGTCCAACCCTTACCTCACAGTCGGTGGGGGGTGCAAACGGTAGTGTCAGAGCTATGCCGCCCGGAACTTCGTTCCTCGTAGGGGCCACCCAAGGCGGACAGGTCTGACACACACGCCGGCTAATAAGGGCTCTGGTGAAAATCCAAGGAGCGTCTGCACCGGTAACCGACCGGCGGTTTCTGGTCGTTCCTGTCTCTGCGTCTGTGGGAACCCCGCGGCAAGCAAGAACGTTATCCGAGTACCCTACTTCTGTAATTTATCCCGAGAATCTTCTTCTCATAACAGGAAGAAGCCGGCTCAATCCGCCCAGGGTGAATGCCGCATCAGTACAGTACATGTGATACATATAGCCTCTGCAACATTCAAGTAGATAATTTTAAAGAAAGCATGGAAAAGAATTTTGAAACTTAAACATTGAAATTACACTCATATATATATATATATATATATATGTGTGTGTGTGTGTATGTATGTATATAATGAAAATTATAATATTTCTTGAATATTCACTCAAGTAACGAAAATAAATTGATATACCGTTTAATAAGTAAACTGAGTGTATGCTCAAATATGAATATTCACAAAAAAATATGGTTTAAAATGTTAAAAACACTGTCAGATTAATAAAGAAATCCATAACTTCTTCAGAAAATATACATACATACATACATACATATTGAAGATGAAATGGAACTAATGCTTTTAATTTAATTGCAAAATTAAATTCGGGGTTTTTAGCTTCTATTTTTGAAACATGGTTGGAACTGTGTATAAAAAAACCATATTTTAAATCAATTAATTTATATATATATATATATATATATATATATATATATATATATATATATATATATATATATATATATATATATATATATATATATATATATATATATATATATATATATATATATATATATATATATATATATATATATATATATATATATATATATATGTATATATATATATATATATATATATATATATATATATATATATATATATATATATATATATATATAATTATAGATAACTAGACTGTTTCGAAAAACCCTCGAATTTTTGATTTGCTAATAATCAAATCAATCTCGAAGGAAAAAAAATTTAAAAAAAGAAAGGGCTACAAACTACTAGGGCTACTACTTCTGCCGACAAAAAATCGCACAGATGCAGGTCTGAAGCCCAAAGAAAAAACCCCGATACGAGTAAACAACTAACTAACAAAAGAGCTCAATACAACCGTAGAGCAGACCTAGATGCACCTAGTGAGCCAGACAAACCTACCTGGGTTTCACGTTTAAACGGATCATCAGGGAAAGTAAGGCTTACTTTCCTGACGATCCGTTTAGGTAAAACCTAGTAGGTAAAAATGGTTTACTAGGTGTATATATATATATATATATATATATATATATATATATATATATATATATATATATATATATAAGAAATAGAAGGTGCCGTAGTTTTTCTAATTCCTTTTATTTTCCCAGGTACTTTTAAAATCATCAAGATCATCTTCAAGGGTGAATTGCTTAGACAAAAACCAATGTAATTAATAATTGTGATTTTTTTTTTTTTTTTTTGTAAATGCGCATGAAATGCGCTCTGTTAATTCAACGCTTAACGTTATCAAGGGAGGTAATTTAATTTATATTTGTAAATTTTTTTAAAGAATTACAATTTAAGTATTTTAAAATATTACTGTATAAGTGTATTTTTTTAAATTTAATTCGTCAGTTTTATTAAACCTGATATAAACTGAGTTCATGTCGAAAATAGAAATTTAACTGAGAAAGCAACTAAAAATTAATACATTTTTTATTTAATAACAATATCACTTGACTGCTACAAATTAATACAGATTTTTAAAAGATTGAAAACTTTATAAATTATTATATTTAATTATTTTAAGAATTAACATAATTCTTGTAAAAATTCATCATTTATCGAAAAAAATGTGTCTATAATATATTTTATTCATAAAAGCAATTAAATATTTTCTAATTAAATGTATTCGTTTTATTGCATATTTTATTTTATGATTCAAAGCAAATTAAATAAGTCTGGCGTAACAAGTGTAAAAAAAAATATTTTTACCTAAACTTCTTAAAAATAAAACATTTCATAAATATTTTGAATAAGTCCTGAAAGTTTCATCAAAATCCGCCAATTATCTGATTTTTCCAAGAATTTCCAAATCAATCATTTTCTCATGCCAAAAAGACTTTCAAATATCCTGTACAAATTCATGGTCCCACGTTGATGTCATAAAAACAAGATTTTTAACTAAAATTTCGAAAGTCCTAAAAATAATTTTTTTAAATAATTAATAACACAAAGATGTTGACGATAAAACTTTGTTTTTATTAAATTTGGGGTGTTTTTTCATCATGTACGCTCAATTTTTAGCGAATATTTGGAGATACTTACTATTTAGATAATTTCCAATCTTAACTTTTCATGCTTTTTCTCTGCAAAGCAGTTTTTCCCTTTGTTTCCTGTTTAAGATTGCGTTTCCGGTTCCTTCTAAAGTTGTTTTCATTCTCTTTCAGTCCCAGTATCCCCCTTGCGTCTTAGTGGCATTATCAGCTTGCTTGGGATGAATTGATTTTTAAAAATAAATGAATTCTGAGTTTTTAAAAAATTGGTAATAATGAGATAATTAAACATTTAATATTAAACATTAAATATTATTGAAAATTAGCAAAAAAAAAAAACAGAAAGAAAAACACTATTACTCATGCATATTCTTTGTTTACAGAAGATTTAGAATAAACCCGGATGAATCTTACTAATTCTTTCTGTTTATATCTCAAGTTACGAATTCAATTTATTTTAATTTTTTCCATTTGCAAGAAAATGAATGTCAAGGGAGATAACTCAAGATTTTCTTGCATTTATGAACCAAATAATCATTTTTTTGCATATATGAACAAAATAAAAAGATATTCAAAACACTACTAAGAAAGCATTTAAAATTTATTGTAACAAATTTTAAATTTGAAAGTTTATTAATGAGAATTAAACTGAAAATATAGAATCACAGAGTTATTTTTCGTTTTTTTTTAATAGCGTTTTTTTAAACGAACAGTCATTAAAGTCATCTCCCTTGCATTAAGCATGTGCAAAGACAGCCCTGATAAAATTGTTTATGAAATCAGTTTCCTAAAGTAACTACTCTGGGTAACTGTCGCGTATCAGCATTCGTACGTCTCTGGAGATGATGGTTACAACGCAGATTGCTATAGGCATGGGCGAAGGTTTAGGTCACTTCAATGTTACAGAAAGAGTTCAAAGGAAAGGATAAACCTGCAGTTTTACTGATGCATTGGTTGCTGAGAGATGACGCAGTAGTACACCATCCATTTTGCTCTAGGGACTCCAGTCTAAATCTATGTGGGGTTTACTCCTTAGTCATCTCTTCACCGAGGCGTATGTACAACAGCAGATATTATTAGATGATTTATATATGTTTCTTGCAATAAATATATTGTTGAGTAGATTCACCTGATATAATATGTTTTGTAACTGCGTACAATTTTTGTAAGCATAAACTGAAGGGAAAATATTATAATAAAATTATTTCACGTCATAAATCAAATCCTAGTAAGGCACATAATGATTTTACTCCCAACCAAATATTTACTTTAAAGACCCTGAGCTCTCTGAGGTGTCTGTGATATATAATAATGGCTGGTTGTTCGTATCCGAATATATCTGTATACTAGAGCGGCTAGCCAATCCCTATTGCAAGTTCAGCTGAGCCACATTTTTGTTTATTGCACGTTATCTGGTCTGATCAACAATCTGAAGTAGGCCATTATGCTTAATCCCTCGGTCATGATGACATTGTGTATCGTGCTAGCACAACTATTGATGGCTCCCAAATGGTTACGTCTACCCAATTTTACTCACATGGCTTAGATCAACCAATGGTATGCTTTTTCAGGAACTTTCCAAAGGGGTGTGTATACGTTAGGGTCGCCATACCTTCCTGACAAATCGATCATGCTGATATCCGAGCTCGTGTCTCATGGTCGAAAAGTAAGCGTTCTAACTATGTAAGTCAAAATGGCTACAATTGAAAGAAAAGAGGAAAAAGAAAGAAAAATTTAAGGAGTGAGTCCAAAAGGAAACAAAAAAACGACGTAAAGGACAAATAACCATGACATTCTGCACATACGCGCAGACGGGCGCATGGTGGGGGGGGGGGGGCAAGTCACAGACGCACGTGTGCGCGCGCGCACACACACACACACACACACACACACACACACACACACACACGTACACTATGAAAAAAATTGGACCAATGAAAAGTGCATACAAAAAGAAAAATCGAGAAGTATAAGCAGTCAATTTCTGATACCCTCTGATGAGTGGACGGAGTGATTCCATGAGGCTCCTTCTACGAAACTCTGAGTAATGATACTGAAGGTATCATCAATCATCTAAATGAAAAACCTTTTACTTGTATTAATTATATATATATGTGAATGTGTATATATATATATATATATATATATATATATATATATATATATATATATATATATATATATATATATATATATATATATATATATATATATATTGATTTATTTTTTTAATTTTGGATCTATTTATGTTAGTCTCTGTTTGGAGATGTTTGATAGTAGTGGAAGAAAAGATTTTCCTCTGTATCCGTTCGGGGTGTCACTCAAACGTACGCAGACATATACATACATGCAGATTTACGTATTGTAGTTCACAGAAAGAATATATAAATATATATATATATATATATATATATATATATATATATATATATATATATATATATATATGTGAACATTTATAAAAATTAAAATCTCAAAAATATGTATAAAAGATTAAAGATTAAAAGATCAAAATATTTACTTTGATATTTAAGTATTAATTTTTTAAATAATAAAAACAAGATATAAAGTTTTTAAAAAATACACCTATTTTTACAAAACTTAAAAAAGCTCCAGAATATTCGAGAAAAATAAGTACTGTCTATGACACCGGACGTAACATTTATCTATATTTGACAATCAGAACCGAAAGAGAAAAAATAGAAAGAAAAGTAATAATAAGAGAGAGAGGGTATAAGGAGACAAGAAAATTATGAAAAAGAATATCTACATTATTCTCTACACATACATACACGTACAAGCGTACACAACACCTGCACACACAAGAAGAAAAAAAACAAGATAACACCAATAAAAAGCGCATAAATTATTTTTTTAATTAATATAAATATAATGGATATGAGAAAATCGGCTGACAATTGTTGATACCTTCTGACGAATGGGCTACGTAGTAGAAGATATACCACGTGTCCTTTCAAGGCCAATTAGGAATAAATAAATAATTTAATTCTGGAGCCGATTTTGTTCGGAAAAAGTTTACAAAAACATACAAAATCCGTTCCCAAACAATATACCTGGCTTATGTCCCCCAGACGAGGCTCTGCCGAGGGGCAGAATCTCGTCTCGGGAAACTGACTCCGTTTTTACGTGGTCTATAGGGAATTTTTGCCCGAGCCTACGGGCTCGGTTACCTCACCTTAAACTCGGCCTTGTGCCACATCTTGCAGCGTGGGGCAGCGGGTAAATAATTATACACGCGGCTGTCACCAAACTACACACACCTCTCGCTGATGACCTTCCTGACCTCATGTTAAAAACGACAGCGTTGACAAACTCCAGACAACAGTAAGAAACAATTCGTATCTCTCGTATCCGTTTTTACTATGAATCACGCACACACATGTTGACTTTTTCATACAAACACACATATCACCACATTTTATTGTTTCTCACACACGTACAAAGACTGTTTATATTTTATTTCAGAACTTTATCAATCCAAACAAAAGACATTACTTTCCAATCTATTATCAACTATTTGTATTCTTATCGTTATTAAATAAATGTTTATTTGTTGAAAATACGTTGTCTTTTCTACTGAATTTTATTCCTTCAATGAAAAGCGTGTGATTATTCTAGACGGCCAAATGCGACCCTGTAACGATATTTTGTTAATGTATCGAATCCCGACACTCCAAATTTTAACATTCAACGAAAAACCGAGTAGAAGGATTCCTACAATGGAAACAAAAGCAAAAACAATCTGTAGATGAAGTTGACTGGGTTATATATACACGGAACATGTAAAGAAAAAAAATTTTTTTTTTCTTAAATTTAAAATTCCCAACGTCTTTCATTTGTGCCCGCGTGTGGTCGCATCAGCGTGAACATACCTGGTCCGATGAGGTCTGTAGAGGGCCTTGGCGGTTACGGTTTGTTGTGGGAATGGCGGTTGCCACTTGTTGTTG
Source organism: Acanthosepion pharaonis (assembly GCA_903632075.3). Classification (NCBI taxonomy): domain Eukaryota; kingdom Metazoa; phylum Mollusca; class Cephalopoda; order Sepiida; family Sepiidae; genus Acanthosepion; species Acanthosepion pharaonis. The sequence continues at coordinate 2,817,098 of CAHIKZ030004263.1, forward strand.
ATAGAAGTCAGACGTAGAAGAAACGCAAGGTTCAGATACTCCTGCCCGCCGAGCCCAACTACATAAAAAGGTTGGACTTTGATTAAGTCCAAAGAAGAAGGAAAAGAAAGCAAACAAAACAAGACCGATAATATATGTATATACAAATATATATTATTAACAAGTTACAATACATGGAAACAGTACAAAGGACGAAGTGTGTGTGAATATTCTGTATGTGCGTGCATGTGTGAATATTCTGTGTGTGCGTGCGTGCGTGTGTGTATATTGTGCTTAGCGTGTTTCCACGCTATTCCTTGTTAGCGACTAAATTTCGAGGTTGATAGTTGAAATCCTCTAGGAATAAGAGAAATTTACCTCGAGGTGTTGGTGCACAGGCCTGAAAGGAAAACAGAGATCGAGGCGAAGGGTCATTGGCTATTTATAGCCAGGAAAGAGAGACCCCTGGTGAAAGGGTTACGAACTGAAGGAGGAGTTAACTCCGACAGGTCTTGGAGTGGGGGGGTCGCGTCACGCGGGAATCTTTTTGTGTCAGTGGAAAATGTACACACATAAATAACATCAAAGCACCCATTAAAATAAATCCAATATTTTAACGCTAGGCATAAAGATATTGTACAGGTGGGCGAATCTACGTCGGCATAGCAGAAATTGTAGCCATTTTATATTTTTAATTTTGCGCATGCATGTTGTTTGTTTTTGCTTTTGTTGACTGCACAGTAGAATCAGTTGGGCACCGTCTTTTTTTTTTAAAAAAAAAAAAAAGAAAAGAAAAAAAAAGAGCACCATGACGCAATTCACACCGGCAGAAATTTGGAAACTGCATGTTGTACTAATTGAAGCAAAATTGAGATTGGTAAAAAAAAAAAAAGTGATAGCGGGATGCTAAAGACGCGCTGTCATTGGTTGAATAATAATATGAATTTTATTTTCGAATATTTTAAAACGCTGCCGGAAGTGCCACTCAGTGCCAATGCGTAATTTTGATCATTCAACATCCGACTTTGAGACGACAACTTCCGGTCGACCCGACAACCCAATGTCTGGCAACAGGACCCTGCACCATGCCACACAGGCAAGAGAACACAGTCAATTTCTGCAATCACATTACCCCTTACATCTGCACTTCCTAACTACCTAGACTACAACACATTTGATTATTATGTATGGGGCGCAGTTGAGATCAACCAAACTGCTTGTAGCACCAAAGACAAACTGGTTATGGCAGCATTCACCAACTTAAACAAGAAAAACGCCCAAAAGAGTTGCAGGAGATTCCAAAGTCGTCTGGTGTTCGTAGTTGCAGCCAATGGCGATTTTATTGAATAAATTTACTCTTTACTCAATATATTTTTGTGTAATTTTGGTAAATATTTGTTATAATGTGATGTCAGTTTTTTGGGGTTTTTTTTCATTTTTGGCGTCATTTTAGACGACAATTTATTCATCGCACCTGTATATGAAAAAGAAGAAATTTCCGTTTGCAATTTTATTACTTCACTTACACTTTTAGAAATGTAATTGTCCTGTCACTCCTTGCATTTGTATGATCATTGTGTTGGTGTTTATTTTGTTAACTACGAACACAACAAAAATGAATCATCGTTCCGGCTTTTTTCCCGCTCTGTAAAGAAAGCCCCAAACGATAACGCAACGTCGTAATCCATTATAACACAATACATTTGTGCAAACAAATGAATTATTTTCAGCGCACCCACGTTGCTAACGAACATGACGCAATATCGAGGTGCTAACAAATAATGAAACGTATTCTTTATTTATTTATTTTACTGACAATGAGAAATTTAAAATTCATTCATTGAAATTTGAATTTCTTCGACATGCTGAGAAAAAACAAAGGGAAATTAATATTCAAAATTTCAAATTTCACGCTTTTTTTTTCTCTTAAAAAGAAATTGGAATAAAAATCGCATAATTTTAATTAATTCCATCAAGGACATCTAAAACAAAATTAATAAATAAATAACATTTTTAGGCAAACTCTGTGTACGAGTTATTTCCCTTACAATTATAATCTTTCAATGATCCCATGGAAGAAATCTGTGTAACCCATCGTGATAAAAATACCTTGCAAGTTGGATTTGTAGGATATTGGTTGTGCGTTTAGTCCTTACTGTGTGCTCAATATTTGTGGCCTTGCACCAAACGACGATAACCCGAGTAAGCAATTTCTAGGAAATAATTTGTTGCCTGATTTTTGATACTGCATATCCATTATACTGGGGCCAACTAGCTGTTGTATTCTGGTACATTTGCTTTTCTTTTAGTCTACTAACTGGTGTGTACACTTCCATTTATATCTTGATAATCTGATTAAATTTTTCAGTCGACCCTCCTACAATATAGAAGTAGTAATTGGTAAATGATGAATTTGCAAATAAAGCAATGTAGAAATTTACAGCAAATGTTTTGTATGTAAAGATGTGAGAATGTTAATTTTCTGGGGTGGGATATATCCTTTCATAGTAAATGTACTTATTGTTTGAAATGTTTGTCACAATGGAGATAAGTTCACTATAGAGAATGTTTATACATTTTAGGAAATGCCATGACTTATATTTTACAAGTAAGAGGGAAATACAAAGAAGCATGCTGTCTTTGATAACCGGCTATGTCATTTTTGGTGAGTTGTAGTGGACGCCTATGTACACCACGCCCACAAATTACTCAACAGTAATTGGACGGAAAATAAACAATACCTTTTGTACAGACAATTTACGCATCGCAAGAGCCACATAATAATTTCTCGTGTTTTTGCTTCACCAGACTAGCTATAGAAAAAAAATCAACGATTGGTCGATTTTTGGCCAATCACATTAAATGACACTTTCTTCAATATCTTTCCCGCGTTCGTTCTGGGAGCCACCTTACATCTATATAAAGCAGAAATTAAAGAAATAACTTCAGTAGATTATAAATTTTCACAACCTAAACCACGTACGTGTATATTCAATGTTCTACACACAAACACACACAGATATAAACTGCACTCACACAACACAGTGTACTGTCTGTTTACAAGCCAAGTCAATTTTCGAACTATATCATTCTTCTGCACAAATATTTCAACTTTCAAACTCAAACATCAAACATTCTTAAACTACTAACAAATTTAAACAAGACATTATTACAACATACATTTGTCCTTTACACAATACAAGGGAAACCACTTTGTATGACTTAAACTTTATTGTTATTAACAGAATTATATGTATATGCTTGTTTTAAATAAATCTTTACTTGTTGATTTTCATTGATCTCTTGTCATTCATTCTTGTGTTTTCTTTACAAATTTAAAGTGGAATGTTAATGTAAAAACGCAACCTTGATCAAAAACCCTTCTGATTCTTTTCTAACCAACACCATTAACTACTCCACAGAGTCTTTTAATCTCTAGCTGCTTTACTTCTCACTTTGGGGTGTTGGATTACTGACCCGACCCCCTTGATCCCTGAAAGATAATTACAGGCTGTATGATATTTGAAAAGATCTCCCTCTTTAACCTTTGACTTTTGGAGTGACAACACATGTTTCTTTTCGCTCCAATAGACATGAGGCATGCAAGTACTTCACAGATTAAAGATTGTATTGAACTGTTCATAACTTTGTTTCTTTCTTTATCCTCCTGTAACATTTCTTGTTAATACATTTCTTGTTTTTTTATTTGAATTCTATGTTTTGTGCTTTTATTTTTACCTGGACTCACATGAGACTGTCAAATGCTGTTTGCAGGACAAATGCAACAGAAGGCATAAAATGATAATGCTTTCCATTCCAGGGGGTGTAATAGTATAATAGAAACTACTTCTCTATGCACATGATGGATGTAAATACCTGAGTGTAATAAAATTTGGGGACACTTCAATTCCAGTAGAAACAGGAGTTACAATACACCGACTGTACATTAATGTTAATAAATGCATTATTATAACTAAGCATTGCTTTATCTCTGGTTAAACTCAAACCACAACAACTAAACTCTACAAGGGAAAGGGGGTTTCTTGCCATAGATTAGAATAGACGCATTTTCATTTTTGATTTGATTGACCCTTGACCTATTGTAAAGTTCAGGTCTGGCACTAGGGTCTTGACCCTACCCACCAAAACTTGGATATGGGTCCTACATGTTGATTTCAAAGTTTCCTAAACTGGGGACCACGAACCACTGAAGGAAAATTGTGGGGTGAAGGGCAGCGCTTTTTTTAAATTACCAAAAATCAGGGAATTATCCAATTTAAATGAAAATTTCAGTACATATTCATTATTTACTTTTATAAGGAATAGGATTTTTTATTTAAAAATCTGAGAAAATGTTATACATTTTGTAATAACCACCAATATTTTCATGACTAAATTTTACTCAAAAAAATGTTAAAGTTACAAATTTTTACATTTCCACATTAATCGCCGATGCATTTCTGCTGAAAAAAAAAAGTTTTACAAAGGTTCCAACACAACACAAATGGGATTGTCTTAAAAAATTTCTTTTAAAAACAGTATTTCTGTTTTCGGAAAAACTTTTCATTTGCTAAAATCTTTAAATATTTTTTTATTTTTTAAGCGATCATTTTCTCAGTTTTATCTTTCTAGAAATATAAAAAATAGGAATTAGAATTTTATTTTTTTTAATTACTAGCCATAGACTTTTAGTCAGTACTAGCAGTAGAGCCCGGCGTTGCCCGGGGATGTAACAGTAAGAGATAGATCAAGTATCGACCATCATAAAGACTGAAAAATAAAATTGACAAAGTGTTTAAGGTTGACGGAAACACATGTCTTAATTAGTTTTTTTGTTTTGTTTTGTTTTGTTTTTTTACGAATTGGTCAAACCCAAACTCAAACAAAAACATTGTTATCAATTGTTATGAGTCTATCGATTGAATAGAATTTTATTATAAACAATTGTCTTGTAAATGGAATTTTTAAAGCATTCTGAATGTAAAAATAAAGAAAAAAGTGTGCAAGACAATAAGAAACACTACCTGCCAAAAAACAAAAGTGAAGTTTTGTTGAAATCGGTTAAAAAATGTAGGAAATTTGATCCCATATATAAACGAACACAGACACACAAACAACCTGGGTTTTATAATAAGTATAACTCGATATGAGTTGTCCCCCTTTCATTCTGGCGAGTGATGCCTCTTAATCGTGTTTTCAAATTGATTTTGTGCAAAAACAATTGTGTTTTTCCAATTTTTGGCGTTGTCAGAACCACCGCAAGGTAATTTTACGTAGTCCTGTGAAGTTTTGTTGAAATCGGTTGAAAAATGTAGGAAATCCTATCCAATATATAAACGTACAGACACAATCACACAATCTGCGTTTTATTATAAGTAAGATTACTGTTAGTAAAAAAAAATCAGAGATCCTCCTTAGTGGATG
>CAHIKZ030004263.1:2827500-2844920 GCA_903632075.3 Acanthosepion pharaonis
ATTATGGCCTGAAAAAGGAAAAAGAAACAAAATTTTAATTGGCGTATGTATTGACGAGCTGTCCATGTGAACTGCTTTTCTGATAGGGAGAATGTCACGTGCTTGTGTGTGTAGCGGATAAAAGTGAGGTCAATTCTGCCCGGCGACATAACAGTAAGAGATAGATCAAGTATCGACCATCATAAAGACTGAAAAATAAAATTGACAAAGATTATTGTTTAAGGTTGACGGACACGCATGTCTTAATTAATTTTTTTTTCGTTTTTTTGTTTTTTTTTACGAATTGGTCAAACCCAAACTCAAACAAAAACATTGTTTTCAATCGTTATGAGTCGATTGAATAGAATTTTATAATAAACAATTGTCTTGTAAATGGAATTTTTAAAGCAATCTGAATGTAAAAATAAAGAAAAAAGTGTGCAAGACAATAAAAACACTACCGGCCAAAAAAAAAAGTGAAGTTTTGTTGAAATAGGAGGAAAAATGTAGGAAATCCGATCTCATATATAAACGAACACACACACACACACACACAAACACAAACAACCTGGGTTTTATAATAAGTATAACTCGATATGAGTTGTCCCCCTTTCATTCACGCGATGCCTCTTAATCGTGTTTTCAAATTGATTTCGTGCAAAAACAATTTGTTTTTCCAATTTTTGGCACTGTCAGAACCACCGCAAGGTAATTTTACGTAGTCCTGTGAAGTTTTATTGAAATCGGTTGAAAAATGTAGGAAATCCGATCCAATATATAAACGTACAGACACACACACACACAACCTGGGTTTTATAATAAGTATGATGATGTAAAATATGACACCACAATCTGAAGGAACATAGCAATAGCAAAAGATCTCTTCCAGAAACTAAACAACATATTAAAATAAAGGAAAATATCCTTAAAAACAAAGAAAATACAGATGGACTGCTATATAGTACCTAATCTCTGATATAGCAATGCACAATAGTCTTTTGCTATACAGATGAAGAAGAGACTTTTATATTAATCATTTCACCCAAGCAAGGCAACAAAGCCACAAACATGCGGGGGAGGGGGTTACTGAGTAAAAGAATATAAAAAAAAAACATTATTAAGGAGCAAGAACCATAAGTGAACAGAAATTAAGAAGACACAAGATAATGATTAGGGGACAAGAAGAATAGAAGAGTAATGAATACTGTAGGTAGCAATTGATATTGCATTTAAAATTTTAGAGATCAAAATTGAGTGGAAAGCATGAAGCCAGAATTGTATTCAAGAAACAAGAAGGCGGGCGCGAAGTGAGTCACACGCTATGGCGACCATGTCCTTGTAAATAACGGCGAACTCCTCCACGATGGCAGCCTTCAGAGAGTAGACCGTGTTGTGGGCGTGTTTGTTGGTCTTGGCCTCGAACACGCCTCAGAAGAAATAGTAAAGGGGGTTGCAGTCGGGTGAGGAGGGCGGCCACAAGTCCGGCGACCAGTGGTGAGGAACATTGTTGAGCAGAAACTGTTAGCATAGAACTTACAGTTACATCTTGCCAATTCAACAGTAAATTGATGAGACCTCACCAATCTAGTACTGTGCTTAAATTCATAAAGTCTAGGCACCATAGTGAATAGCACGTCTGAACAATTACCATGAAAGTATTTATAGAAAAGACACGGGGAAGCTACATTACATTGATGCGAAATTGACTGAAGCTGGGACGCCAGATCAGGAGCAATAATATTGCAGATTCTTCTTTGGATTTTATCAAGAATCTCTAAATATACAACAAGAGTACTGGATCAGATGTGGCAGAAATATTCAAAGCATGGATGCATGGTAAACTTATAAATGTGCAAGATATGTCGACAGCAGCAATGTAAGAAAGGCATATAAATACTTTCACTGCAGCAGATATATTAACTTACGATTTTAGAATTAGCTAACATATTTCCACTGAGTCATCTCACTTTGGCCACGTGTTGACTTCAATCAATACAGTTTTAAATGACACTAATAAATCAATTTATGTCCAAATCTCTCTATTATTATTGCATCCATTCAACTAGACCGTCAGTTAGGTTCTAATCTGTAAGTAAATAAATTTATTTATTTTATAATCAGCATTGCTACTGGAAACTTGATGTTACGACTAATTTTTTGAGATATGAAACACTGACCTCATTTAAAAAGTGAATGAAACATGACAACATGAATATATGAAAAGTTCGAATAAAACAGAAAAAACACTTGCATATAAGTAATTCATCGAGTCTGAAACATCAACAGAATGCAGAAAGCACTGGGCGTCTGTTTCGTCCTATATTTGGGACTCATCAGCAGTGCGCATCCACTAACGAGAATTGAAACCCGGACAGTTAGGTTATCAAGCGAACATCATACCAACTGTTCCAACGGGCCTCGGTGACGAAGAGGTAGCAAATCAGACTCAATATAGCGCCGCTCGCTCACATATTCCGTGGTGGAACTCAACTGAGATTCTCTCTGACCATAGGACTGTGCCCCCCAGGAGCCACGACTACTATCACCAAGCCGCTCAAACTTGAGCATTAGAAACAATAATATACAAATGATAGAAATTATTAGGAGGATTTGATAATTATAATTAAGTAATTCATCGAGTCTGAAAGAAACCTCAACAGAATGCAGAAAGCACTGGACGGCCGTTTCGTCCTATATTTGGGACTCATTATTAATACAAAGTTAGCTTGTATCTACTTTCAAAAGACTATGTACCAAAAACAATATGAATTTTTGGACGCATTTGTTTGGTTTGTCATGAGTCGGATTTGCATGTGTCCTGTGTGTATAACTTCACAGAGCAAAAAGAGAAAGATTGACTTTCCTGCCTAACAATGTCTCATGCGAGTCTCGTCAGGTCACTTGACTGTTTTTTTATTCTTATTGTTTAAGTCAAAGGGAGTTAATTTTTTGCCTCTCGCAAAAAAAAGAAAAAGATGTTTATGTGTATGTAACTTCAGAAGGGGACTGATACTTTTTGATCAGACCTCATTTTATTCCTTTTTAGCACTTAATAGGAGACATTAGAAACATACCTGCGGTAGTATAAGATTACGTATTTTCATTTAATGGATATTTTTCAATCAATGTTGATTATTTCTTATATTAACATATATATTAGTACGTAAAGACTCTCCACCCGTAAACATTTTTACCGATCTTCAATTTCATCTTCTTTTCCCTTCATTGTCTGCAGTAAAGTACTCTCTGTGACAATGTCATTTCAATATCACAAGAAAAGAGACTTTCTCTTTCACACATTAAATTTCCAGCTACACTAGGTAGAAGCATTCCAAATCTCATCAGATTTAACAGCTTACTTTTGTTGATGCATGTGTTAATGACCTGTCTGTTTAAACCGCATGGTACAAATCTCTCACTTAAATATGTGCTTACTGAGCTATATGCTCTGTTAAATTGATAATGAGGAGGTTGGTGTAGAATGTTTGCAGGGAAATCTGTCCCGGCTTTCCCGCATCAAAGGGGTGAGATTAAAAAATTGCGACAAAACGCAAGTAAAAACAGCATGGTTAGAGCGGACAAACTCTCTCTTTTAGGTGTGGACGAATAAAAAAAAATCCTGCTCAGTGTGTAACAATAAAAGCAGAAAATATACAGAAAAAAAGGGGTAAAAGGATAAAGACAATTAGGAGAGAAGGAAAGAGAGAAGAGAAAATGTCCTTTAAGCGAAGAGAAAATGTTCATAACAGAAAAAAGGTTTGCTCAAAATATTTCTCTTAGCACCAAAAATGTTCTTTAAGCGAGTAGTTAAGGTTTATAAACAGTTCTTGTAGAGTAGGAAAATTGTTGGTAGATATAGGAATTTTTCAGTTGAGTGAGTTCGTGGGTCAACAAGAAGTCAGTGGGCTTGACAGAAGGAAAGGAAGGATGCAGCTTCAAATGTTTTTAGTAGTGGGTTGACGGTCTCATTTTCCAGTCCCTTTAAGGAATTTCTTCTTTGGTTGAAAGTGGTTCTGAAGTTGACTGGTGCTTTCTATCGTCAACCTTGCAGACGGTGGGCCGAATTCTCATTGCCAAATAGGAGTAGATTCTCAAACTTTATGGAGATTTGGGAGGCCCAGAATGATCAGGGACTTTTCCCTCCAAAATCATTATACAAATTTCCTGGCCCCTCCATTGGTCAGAAAAGACTTTTTTGTCTCTGATAAGAATCAAGCCTTTAGGAGCCGTTTTTGCAAGTAATGAAAACAGGTTGGAGTGAACAAGCTGTGAGGTTTCCCCCAGTTTTTATGGCACCATGGAAAGAATAATGGTGGTGGAATTCCTTTTTATATTTTTCCAGCCCTCTCGTTAGAAAATATATTCTTATCTTTGATAAGAATCAAGGCTTTGGGAACCGGTTTTGAAAGTAAAAAGAAAGGTTGGAGTGAGGATAGAAAAAATAGCTAGAATGTGAACTTGTAAAATATTGTTCTCAAATTAAATTCCAACATGTTGGTTTTACATCCAAAATGAATGAACGCTGAGTGAACATTGTTTTGGAAGGTTTATTTTCTTTTTTTTTATAAATACAAAATGTATCCTTCTTGTGAGAGACAGTTTGTAGTATGTTTGATCAGAGAGCGAGACACCTACTTTGTAGCAGGCAGTTGTCCTGATTAGTCTTAATCATGAAAAAGTGGACCAGTTTCTTTTGCTTTCCGGCAAAGAGTAGAGAGAGAACTAACCACTAAGCCCTGTTTTCCTGGGTTTATATTGAGGCTGGTAAGGGGTCGGGCAGTGCAGTGAATACAGTAGGATTGTCCCTTTGTTTTTAGTATGGGGTCAAGGAAGTTATAAGTTTAAATAATTATAAATCACCTAACATTATATATACAAGAATACTCATAAAATTTAAACAGCCAAAACATGGAAATTCCAAAAATTAGTATTATTATCTTGTTGTTATGTGGTTTGGAAGAAACAAGGGACTGTAATGCTGAGTAAAATTCAGAGTTTGCCAAAATGTAGACAAAATATGGATGGGAATCTGACAGAAGGATAAACTAAAGAATAAATAAAGTTTATACAGTCTTTCCTGTAAGTTTATATATATATATATATATAGAGAGAGAGAGAGATAGATAGATAGATAGATGTGTGTAATCTGTGTCCAGATAATTTATTTGGAAATGTTTGGGGTTTTCCTACCTCAAATTTTTGTTGAGTGCTAAAAGATAAATGTTACTATTATGGCCTGAAAAAGGAAAAGGAGCTGAAATTTTTGTTGATGCATGTGTTAATGATCTGTCTGTTTAAACAGCTTGTTCAATAGCAAGAATGTTACAATTTTGGGGGTGTAAAGGAGAAAAGTGAGATTGATTCTTATTGGTTTATAATGGGTTTGTAGAGTAAGTGCAAGTGAACAGTATCAAATCAAAGGAGTAGATGACAAAAATAAACACATTGCGCAAGGGATCCAAGCAGCCTACTGGATTTCAAATATACTTCAAATTTTCAATTTAATAAAAATACTCAGCCAATAAAATCAGCTCCCGCCAACAAATAAACAGAGGTTTCTGGATCCTACAATTGGCCATAAAAACCAAATATTCATTCAACTTGGCAGAAGAACTGACAGCAGTAAAGAGACAGGAATCACCTTGTCACCCTGTTTTTCTCGCCAAAGCAACAGTGGAAACCCTTTAATTTTGTCTCCCTGCCTATACACAAACCACTAGTGGCCCGCTGGCAGGTCGCCAATGGCAATGCCAGCAGTCCTCTGGTGGGTCACCAATGGGCCTCTAGCAGTCTGCCAATAGTAACATTGCTGAGACAAACACACCGGTGACCCGACAACAGGCCACAAATGTCAAACACTATGTCACCCAGTGACAGATTGGTGGCATGCATGTAGGGTTAACTCCATTTTCTCCCTTCCTCACTGAAAGACTATGTTCATTTCCTTACAGTCAAAGAGAAGAACTTTCTAACTTTCATTTCATGATAAGTATAATTACAGTTAAAATTTGTGTAGCTTACATTTAAGTAAATATCATCATTTTATTTGAACATGCAACAGTCGTTTCTCTCATTTATTTTTTTTTTTTTTCATTCAACAAATGGTGAGCCATGGAATCTTTCCCCAATAAAATTACTTAATGATAATTATAATGGTTATTAATATTTTATTATAATCATTTTTGACGCTATAATTAATTGCTATTTATTTTTAATGACATGACACCATGACAGTATAATTAACTTTTTATTTGTGTATTTCGTTATGGACACAACAGGGGTTTGGGATTTTTTGTTTTTCCTTATACAAGTAGTTGTTTTCAAAAATAAATTTTCTTATTAACCTGTCCTTAAAAATCCTGGCTTTAATGTTAATGAGGTGTTAATGTGATAAGTTGGTGATGCTTTTCAGGGTATTTAAAATATACTTTTATTTTATTTATTGATCTTTGCCAACAACTACAATAACTTCACTTAAAACTGCTTCCAATGATTCATTTTTATTGCAAGAAAAAATATATTTCCGCCAAAAAATATCTGCTACGAATTTAATACTGATCTCAATGACTAAATAGCAAATAAGTATTTTCAACGGTAACATTTTCATAAAAGTTAAATTTGTTAGTTTTAAAATTTAAATAGCTATAAAAAATGAATTTAACGTCTTTCTGATTTTTTTATTTATTAATTATATTCAAAGCCATATTTTTCAGTATGTGTTTTCTGTTACTGGTTTTATCTTTAACTTAAATTAATTTCTTATCGGGGAAAAAATCTATTTTGGGAAAAGGATGTCAATTCGGAAAAATGTTGAACAGGAAATGATGAAATTTCTTCCATTCAGAGTTACCTGCCTTGAATTGTTCACATACGCAGTTTGCAACATGGCTGACCAAGTGGAGCTGACGAAATCTATGGAGAAGATTAATCTGAATAACGAGGACAAAAAGGCATGGAGGATTCTGTAACGTTTTGAATTATTAGTCCTTTTTTTAGAAACAAAATGCTCTCCTGGATTCGTCTTTCCCGTTTGTCGCAGCGAGTAGGAGTGAGATATGCAAAGACTTTGACTAGGGTTCGTTGCTTTCTCAACAGCGTGTACTGTAATGATTATTTAGTTTTTTAGTCACTTGTCTATGTTCTGTTGCCAAAAAGCCGGCAAATTAGTTGAAATTAACATAGAAATATTAATTCTACTCCATTCATCATCATATACATTATTTATTATGAAGATTTTTTTCTTTTATCAAATATACTATATTTTTAGTGACCGTGTTAAAAAAAAAAAAGCTTTTTGAATTTTGATTATTATTTTTTTTTTTTTTTTTTCATCGTTCTTGATTTTTACACGTGTTATTATTTTAAAGTTTCGGAAGCAATCCCTTATTAGTACTTTATTAGTTGCTTAGTTGATTATTTCCTTTAAAATTCGGGACTTCGATATCAATTTGCATTAACCTTTATTTTAATGTTTAGAAATATCAAAAGTAAAAACGTCCACGCAGATCATTTATTTTACGCCATTTTGAACATTTCGGAAATTAGCAAAATATCATCTTTTGGTTATATTTTTTTCTCTCTCTCTCTATCTGTACGTATATATATATATATATTGATTTATCACTCTTGGATTTTATTTTTAATTAATTTATATGGATATTTTACTGAACAGTTTATGAATCTGAAAATGGCCAAAAAATTCACGTTTGCTATTTAAAAAAAAAGAAAAGGCTATGTTATTTTGATTCTGAGGCTGAAAATGAAAAGAGTTTTTTGACCGTAAGTTAGTTTTACTTAGATTGTTCCACTCCAGTTTCATTATCTATTTTGCGCTTTTAAACATTTTTTGCGATCCGTGAATAAACTTTCGTTTCTGTAGATCGTTGTTAAAAAAATTAATAGAATACTTGTTACGCATAAAAAGGGTCTACTAAACTAAAGAAATGACATCTTAAAAAAGAAATAACGTTCAGCAAAAAGAAAAAAGTGGAACTAATAAATAATAATAATTTACCTAATTACTAAATAAGTTTTTAATTTATCTTGTATCCTCACGAAGCGAGTAAATTATTTTCTAACCTTTTTTGTAGTTACAGTTCAGTCTTCTTCTCTTATCCATTCATCTCTTGTCTCTTTTTTTTTATTTTTTTTTAATAATTTACCTTGCAAAATAAATTTATGCAATACCTGAAATATATTTCTAATGCAATTTTCTGCTTAACAACTGTTACTTCCCTTGCACAGACGATGCCAAGTGGCAATGTCTGTATGACATTTGTGGACTATTCCATATTTATGTAGCCAGCTGGTGAAAAGGTGTTTTTTTCTAAGCATAGCTTAGATGTGGCACATGGCCGAATGTATGGGGTACCAAGTGAGGATTGAACTCGCTATTCAATTGAAAGCCAGCAGATGAATTGATCAACTTTGTACAGCAATAATTGAAAAAATATTTTAAGACTCGCCTTTTGAAAATATTTTCGTAATATCAAGTGCTTAACAAAATATGCAATCATTTTATCAGAATAGTGTTAAAAAAAAAAAAAACAATTTTGATTGTTTCTTTCCTTTGTATTTTTTTTAATCCTGAAATTTATATTTATGTTAAAATTTAACTCTTTCTACATGTTTTGTTTACAAATTTTTCTACACTTTGCAAAACATTCTTCCTCCTTTCAAACTGACAGATTAGATAACTAGTAAATTTGAAGTGTACAAAATGTAAGTTTTTCGTACGTATTGTCCATGTATTCTTATAATTAAATATTCTTATATATTGCTTATATCCCAATAATAAACTCCTATCATTTCAGAAAACATCAGTGTCATTTTATAGTATCGGCTATACCATCAGGTATAAAATGATGACACTTTATAAAAATATTTCAGCCTGATGGTTACTAGGGGTGGTGCAAAGGTCTCGTGCCACCTCCAGAATCAATGATAGGAGACCCCCCCCCCCTCACTCTACTATATCTCAATTTTCATAAGGTAGTATTTATATAAAATACAAATATTATTGTAAACTAATTATGTACAATAATGGATCATATGCAATATAGATGAACAATTCAACTAGAAAAATTGCAAATAAATGCAATGTATCTAAATACAGATTAGAGTCATGTCATAATAGATCATTTCATCTTAAATGTTTTGCAGCAGCAATTTTTAAAATCAACTTGAGATTTTTCTTGTTAAAAAGATGAATAATTTTAACACATTCAGCATTATGGATAAAAAATAGTGAGTTTTATATATAGCGTTTCTTTTGAGACTTAGCATGAGCAAAACAAATTCACAGATTTGGACGAGGAAAAAAAGACCCCAAAATGACGTCAAAATCTTTCATGCGTTAATAATAATTGTGCTTAGTTTCATTTGTAACATATTTAAATGTAGGTAGAAAAAAAAGCAAATGGTAAGATAGCGAGGGTCACAAAGCACTGCCCAGGGCCCCCAATCAGCCCCTCTCCTCTGTCGCGGGTAGTACACACTAGCCTTGATTATGACTGCTAGCTAGAGAGTTGTTGTATATGCTTACTTATAGTATCATTTCAGGTTTTAAATCTTTTTTAAGTCTCTTTCAGAAATTAGGAATGCTTGTTTTATTAAAAGGAATTATATTTTATGAGATATATTTAAAATGACTTAGTTTAGATTATGTTTTTTTTAGAAATACTTATGTACTCTTTATGAATAAAAGGTAAAAATTTGAGCACACGTTTAGCCCTGCGTTAGTCACATGCAGTATTTTGATCCCCCTCCTCCCGCTCAATTTTTTAACTTCTTATAATTCTAGTTGGCAACTTTTTTTCTTTTGCTCCCTCCCACTCCTTCCTGAGAGTTTGTCGTGTGATTGTAGCTCAGTTGTCAGTGTCTTCCATTTTTAAAAATCCGAGGTGACTAATACAGGGTTGAAAGAAATTTCAGTGTATTAAATTTTCACTTTATTGCAGATCTCAAAAGACAGATTGATGATAATTATAATCAACATTTTTTTTTTTTTTTTTTTCTTTTTTCTAGTCTGTATAAACGTAGATTTAATTTGAATATTTAAAACGTGAAATTCACCTAAAAATATCAGCTAGAATTCATGGATTCATGACCATGGATGAAATGTTTTCTCATCAAAGCATAATATTTAAATTACCTGAGAACCATATCATGGGTTGAACCAAGCCTTGTGAGTGAAACTGGGTAGACGGTTCTCTTGGAGGTCGTTGATAACTGTGCTAACATGAAGCCACAAGTCAGCATGGCTGAGAGCTTGGGCATGCTGGCCTTGTTCAAATTATTGATCACACTAGATAACGCTCTCTCCCAGAAACTGTGACTAAGGTCTGCTCAGCATAGTTGCAGTATAAACCTCAGGTGGGCTCTGTGGGTGTTGAATAAAACAGAAATGTACCTAAGTGGGCATTTCCAATAGTGACTGGTTAGCCGCCCTAGTAGATGGGTATTTTCAAATATGAGTGGCCAGCTATTATTATTATTATTACAATCAGAATAAAAATTTAATCCAAAATCTTTGGAATTTGGATTAATGTGTGAAAAATGCATTTTAAAATTAATGTTTAACTACCTTTTAACTTTGCATGAACATATTTAATATTTTTTATTCTACTTTCAATTCTTATTCGGTAATGTGTACCTTCCATTTCTTTTCAAATGTTTACAAGTACAGACATGCTTTTACTAAGCATTGATATAAAATCTAGTTTAGATATAAATTCTCAAACTAAATGATTATTTTTTTTTTTTGTCTGAATTTCTTGGATGTGGAATTATCATTATTTACACTATATTTGGACTGTCAGCAAATATGAGGATAATAGTCCAAACATAAATAGTATAAATAAATGTTTCTTATACAGTAATTATAGCTTAAAGGTTTTGTTTCATTATAAGACTTCAGAAAATTGTGAAAAATTAATTGAAGTAAATGATTAGCCTAATGTGAATCACTTAAACTAGAAACCTGTAAGGTTTCATTTATCATCATTAATTCTCATTGTTATATTATTACTAATATTTACTAACAGCATTAACCAAGTACTTCCATCATTTAAAACAATTGAAATATCCTTCAAATTTAAATTTAGGAATTATTTGCAAGTAAATAGTATAATGATAACCATTAACAAAAGAAAATACTTTAGTTTACTTATGGAAGTTATATATATATATATATATTATATATATATATATATATATATATATATATATATATATATATATATATTTATATTTCATCTATAAGTATTTGTATTATACAAGGACTGAATGTCCCATTAGATTTAGGACTACCTATTATTTTATTTGTTTATTTATTATTAAAAGAGAATTTTACTTAATATGAATGTTTCCAAAGTGTCAAAGGAAAATCAAAAGAAACATTTTAAAAAGTCATTTTCAGGGTTTTCCTGTTTTTAGATTTCAGGGTGCAATATTTTGAACATCTGGTTGAAATATTTCATCTGATTTCTTTTTCCACGAACTCAATTTAGACAAATTTTCCTGTATCCAAAGGTCAAAAATGATATTTAAAAAAATTTAATAAATTGGGAATGATTAACTTGAAAATTATTTCCTAATAATTTTCTTAGAAGAAAATACTCTTTCCATGAATTCAATGATAAACATTTATTGAAATCTGATCATGAGCAGATTTTGTTAAATTTCTTAAATCTGTGGGTTTTTTTTTTTCCCCCATATTTTTTCATTCATTTTTTTATAGAGGGGAAACAATTTTTATATTGGAATTTTTCCCACTCTTTCTTCCGATAAAATTGTGAAAATTTAACTTTTTTTTTAAATCCTTGGAGGTATCTTGCATTAAGAAAAGAATCCCTGGAACATTTTAATCTAATCAAAACATGCATGTGTAATTATGTGTGTGTGTGTGTGTGTAAAAAAAAATATATATATATATATATATATATATATATATATGACAATTGTGTATTTGTTCAGCAATCTCTCTTTTATACAAGTTTCATTAAAGACGACTGAAAAGGTACTGCAGTTAAGCTATTTATTTAATTTTTCTTGTGTTCGTACAGGTGTTATCTTTTCTGGGCACAAAGTGCGTAAAAACTGTCCAAAAGTTCTACATATCCAAGTGCTTTTGGCTATTATTTAGCCAGTATAACGCTTTTTTGTAATTTGTCTGTGTAACTTGGTTTTCATTAATACTTAGAGTGATAAAGAAGCACAGTACCACATCACCCTAAGTATTAATGAAGACCAACTTTTGGATAGTTTTTATACACTTTGTGTTTTAAAAAAGAAAACACAAAAAAAGAAGTTGTTTGATGAGCATCATAATGTAATTAAACATCTTCCTTGGCCAGCACAGTCACCTGATCTCAACATAACTGAATCATTGTGGGGGGTTCTAAGCGAAGAGAATGACAAAGAGATTTTCTCCCCCATCATTGCTGAAGTAACTTTCCAAGATTTTCACTGATGAATGGGATAAAATTCCACTGCAAACAATTCAAAACTTGATTCCATTCCATATAAAATCAAAGCAGGTGTTCACATTATTTTGTCTAACCATATATATATATATATATATATATATATATATTATATTATATTATATTATATATATATATATATATATATATATATATATATATATAAGGTAATTTTTTTTTTTGCTGTAAAAGATACATATGCTCTGTTATAATAAATACATCACGCTCTCATGCGGATCAGTTTTAATAATAATTATTACTGGGATCCACCCGGATTATATACTAACAGATTGATTATCTGTACTATATATATATATATAGTTTTTCTTTCTTACATCTGCAATAGTGTCAATATTGTTTTATAAGGTTTGATAACCTCAACCATCTATAAATAGATATATCTTCAATATGAATAAAACTGCTTCCTACTTATATATTATTACTTAAATCCTTCAGTTTCACTATTAATAAATTTGTGGTTAAGCATGAAAAACAATGGAAAGATTTTATTTTAAACTCATAGCTACCCTACCCACTTCATCACTAAGAAATTGTTAATTAACATTTGGGGCTTTGTGTATTAATCTCTTATATTTATGACTTGTTCAAAATATTTACTACTTAAACATGTAATGAGCATCATTTACATATTTTGTAACCTAATTATTTATAATTTTACAATTCATTTTTTATATTTGTTATCAGGAATGATTCACTGATATTGAATTATTAACATTCATTTTACAATAATATCCTTTTTCTTGTTTGCAGTCCTCGAAATCTGCTAAAAAATCTAAAGGAAACAAAGAGAATTCAAATGTATCAGTTGAGGTAAATTCTGTAATCACTTTTTCTTTTCTTTTTTTGATTCTGCTTTCAACATCATATTTGGCCATTTTCTGTTTTTTATATCAAGTCATTCAAAAGCTACTATTTTGAGAGCTGTTCAAGCCTCTGTCTTCCATAGTTGCATAAAAAGTATCTTGCAAATTTATACTATTTGCTGTACTTTCCAGAATGTTTTCTTTATATTTACAATCCATTCATTTATTATTCAATGTAATTATTGAAAATTTTAATAATAAAGATTTGTCTCCCTTAGTTTCTTGAAACAAAACCTTGCAAAAGAAAAAAAAAGGTTTTGGTATTTTCTTTTCTAATAAAATATTTTCTTTTTTAGATGAATCCACCTCCTGACTTTATTGAATCTCGACAGAAAATGTGGGACAAATTAAAGAAGGAATATGATGACTGGATTGTTGCGCAAATCCCTGTACCCATCAAGATTACCTTACCTGATGGGAAGGTTGTGGAAGGAGAGTCATGGCGCACTACTCCTTATGAAGTTGCCAAGGGCATCAGGTAAATGAACTCTTAATTGATGCACAAAACTTTACTCTCTATCTTATATTTGATTTTGAAATGTACATTACAGTGAAAATCTTAAAATAGGTCCTGTAAACTTTTAAAATGATAGAAAAAGAACTGTAATTATATTGTAAACTTACACCTTTAGATCATGGTGTCAGATTTTATTATGAAACTGCCTTTGCAATAGGCAAGTAAAATAAAATTTTACAGGATATACTTACAATAAATTGAGTTTTTTTTTTTTTTTTTTTTTTCTAACCAAAGCCAGTAAAATGCAGTGGGTTTTACTGAATATGAGGAAAAGAAAACCTTATAAATGAGAGAAAATAATAAAAGAACAGGAATTAGCATTTAACATTGAAGATCAGAATTGACTGCAACCATGGACCTTTGTGCCCATAACAAAACAGTGTCAAAAGGACAGTTTTTCCTCCATGACACCACTTTTAAGTACCTTCATTTTTTAGCAATGTTTATTAGTTTAAAAAAAACGATAGTTAGGGTTGTAATAAAAGCTAATCATGTGATGAAAGTGAATTTATAGATTTTTTTTTTTGTTCTTGAGAATTTACCACAAAAATATTAAGCACTATTTATTTAATAGATTATTCATTTACAAGAATACATTTATATTTACATTATTTTAAAAACCAATACAATTAAAACTAATGCAATATTTATCATTTACCAATTTATAAAGAAATATGAAAACAATTTTTTATTCAGAAATTTATAAACATTTAATAAATTATTAAAATATGTGAACAAACTATAATTAAAATCCTTATTATTTAACATTTTATAAAGTTTGAATCAACTGGTAATTAGACAGGGTTTTGCTAACCATTCCAATAAACAATAAAATAGTGTAAATAAACAATAAAATAGTGTAAATAAACAATGTAATAATTAAAGTGTTTATTATTTTTATTCCCAGTTTTCAAGAATAAAGAAAATGTATGAATTCCCTTTCATATGTTTTATTACAATTCTAATCATGTTTTAAAATAATAATCATTGCCAAATAGTAAAGGTAGTTAAAATAAATATCAGTTCTCACTGTTTGTATGACATCTTACATTATTTGTGATGATGTCATAAACTATGACAGAGTATACATGGGCAGGTTACAGCGGGTTGAACGCTGAGAGCTGATATTTACTGGGTGGATTTTGGCAGATTGAATCCTAAAGGATTGTGTGATGTATTGAAGGGGAATGGAATGGATATATTCAATAGTATTTAACAATGAACATAAGGAGAATAAGTTGAGTGAAGAAGTATATGAAAACTGATTTCACAACAATAAATTTTAGTGATGAATGTAGAGCTACATTGGCTGGGTCTGATGGCTTGGCTAGAGACCTCATCCTTCATGGAAATAATCAACAAACATGATTTAGAATCAATGTTGGGGAGGTGGAATTAAGTTTTAGGTTCGTATTCGAAGCACTGCAATTATGAGTCTCTTTAGAGTTAATGATGGCATTGAGATAAATACAGAGAATTAAGTTCTTGGACAATGCATTCTTTTATTGGTACAGGTCATAACTCAGAAGTTTTAAGTTAAAAAATATTTTCATGAAATCCAATATTCCTTCATATTCTGCAATGCTGACTATGGCTCAACTTCCAAAAAATGTTTCAAATTAACAGAATTGGCTCAGTCTCTTCAGATAATATTCCAATAGAAAACTTAATCAATCATTGAAGAAATGTGGATGAGAATAAAATGCCATCTTCAAACCAAGAAGATCTCTGGGAAGCAGTAAGAATTACTTCATGTAATGTTAAAATTTGAAACTAGAAAAGTTTAACAAATTTCAATGGATGAAAGACTAATAAAAGTTATAAAATGTCAAGCAGTCTGTATTAAAATATGATAATCTATTCAAATGTTTGTTTACCAAATATTTTTCTATGCCCTATATTTTTTTATACTTTATAAATATTTATCTTGTGTTAAGTTTGGCACTCTCCAAATAATCATTAATTTTAATACTGATTAATATAAGCCGTAATTTTTTTCTGTATATTGTTCATCTAAATATATCTTGAGAAATTTTACCAAAATTGACTGGTTCCTACCAATTGCATTGTGTAAATATTGGTTTTTGTGGAGACAAGACTAGTGAATATTTGTTTCCAAAAGGCTAGAATATGACATTAGTACTTGCATACTTACAGCCACATCAAATTGACTGCATGGGAATATCAGGTGCTGTCAGCTTGTTTGGATATGAGGGTGGTGTAATGGATAATGGCTAGGAATTGTTAATCAGAGCTGACTTCCATTTCTAGCTGGGATTGTTATATTCATTTACATGCAAATACTCTTGGGAATCTGCCTCTTCTTCACCTAGCTATGGGTTAATTAGTGATACTTGTATCACTAAATCATTATCATCTAAAAAAAAAACTCTTAAAACCTAAAAATATTTCCTGGCTTTAAATAACCTGCAAAGGAATTGATAAGCTTTAGAAAATGAATCAAAATATTTGCATGTAATCAACACATCTGCACTTTTTATTTTTTTGTGATTTTTGGAGAAAGTTCTAATTATTAAGCTTCTCATTGCAATGACCACTACTTATCAGCAAGATGGGGATATTTATTTTTAATATCTCTAAGGCAAATAACTAGCACAATGGTGTAGAAACATAAATTGCTATTCACCTATGACCATTATGAGGTAAGAAAGTAATTCAAATATCATAATTAATTTATGTAAATTTTTTTTTTTTTAATCCTTTCACTCCAAGCAAGGCAATAAAGCCACTAAGATAAAAGGGGTTATTGAATGTGAGAGAATATGAGAAAATAAAACCTTATTAATGAGAGAAAACAAAAAAAAAAACGGAAATTAAGATAAGGATTAACATTGCATTTAAACTTTTAAAGATCAGAAACTGAGATATATATATATATATATATATATATATATATATATGCATGCCATTCATTTATTACTTTGTGGTATGATACACTCAACTAAATAGCATAATAGGCTTTAATGAAACTTAAAGATAGCTGCGATGCGTGGATGGTGTAACAAAAATTGGGATCAGTGAGTAGAGTTCAAATTTCAGGTTATTCTATTGCGTTTACTTTTGCATGAATGTCATTGGAAAGCATAAATCCCATCTTTTCCCTCTCTATCTATAGGTTAAATAGTGAGGTAAACTGAGTTCTCTAGTCTAGAAGAAGGAAAACATTTAGGACCAACCTGAAGATGTTCTGTCAGGCTATCATTGCTGCAACAGCTGCAGTACACATGGTGCATCCATGACTTGAATGGATTACAGAAGAGAGAAAGAGGAAAATAACAATGAATATGGCATAGGGTATAAATAATCTAGCCTTATTTAAGTTATATTGGCAAAGTATTGTATATTTCAAGATTTTTGCACAAACTTTAATTCCAAATCAGATAATTGGCATTTCTACTCTTTAATTTTCATTTGCAGTCAAGGTCTTGCTGATAATACTGTGATCTCAAAAGTTAATGGTGATCTATGGGACATTGAACGTCCTCTGGAGAAGGACTGCACTCTTAAATTCTTGAAATTTGATGATGATGAAGG
>CAHIKZ030004264.1:0-37042 GCA_903632075.3 Acanthosepion pharaonis
GGATATTTCGGATTAAATTATTGCAATTGGATCGATTAGAATGAAAACGATTCTTTTGTTGGCACTACTTAAATACATTGGTCCATTTATAAAAAGTGGGAAAATATTTTGGCAATATTTTTTCTAATTATTTCCATATTCTTAGATTGCGACATTTGTTAGAATCGATAAATATTGATTATTTATCGATTTAGAGGGCGGGTCAAATTGATTCCTGGCGTTCATTCAGAATTAGTAGAAATAAGTGTTATGCGGATGAAAACAGACTTTTTGGTGGAAAGTTAAGAAAAGATTTATTTGAATAAAGAACGAAAGGATATATTCATTTTTAATTAACGAACAAACATTTACATAAATTAATAAAAACATGCTTCTGTTTATTCTTTATTTAAGATAAATAATTATTAACACCAAATGTTTGTGTAAGGGCTTCTGAAAAATAATCCCAGAATGAAAATTTTTTTAAATTATTTCTCTTTAAAATAAAATTAAAATGTTCAACTTTTAAATTCCTGAAGATTAAAAACAATTACTATGCAGATAATATAGGTACGTCCACTCAATTTTCGATACCTAAGGTTTAAAATGAATTTTTAAGAAATAAAAAGCATTCTTAAAGATTTCATTTTAGCTTTAATTGAAAGCTAAACGATTAAATTTATTATTTCCAGTAAGTAAAATATTCCGGTGTATTTCAGATATAAATTATATAGATTGGAATGTCAAATATATGCTCAACTTTTTAAAATTTTCTTAAAAGCGGCCATTTTCTTAATTTTAAGTAATTTGTAAACCAAAAAAAAAATTCGATTTTAAAATTCTTCCTCAAATAAATTATATATTTCTGACACATTATTTGAGTGAAATTAGAAAATTTGAAGTTAAATCATTCCGATTTGAAACAAACATGACTTACTTATAGCATAAAAAATTGTATCCAAATATTTCTTAACGATGTGTCTTAATTTTCTCATGACTTTATTGACGTTATCGTTGTAATTGAGAAGTTACGAGGTGATGACAGCCACTATGGATGACCAGAATTGACATAATTTTACGAAATCTAAGCGAACGCATTTTTTTGTTTGTTTTGTTTATTTATTAATAAATTAATTAAAAAAAATGAACTTATTTGAACTTTTGAAAGGATGTTTTGCAATCATGTTAACGATGAAACAGAACTGAGTATTCAAGGGAAATAAGTGCAGTGCGTCAGACAACTCTTAAATCACGTGACCTTTTTAAGGATTATGTCATGTATAGATTTTCATAGATAGAAATTAGGAACATTTTTCTCACTAAAAATTATTTTACAAATTATTTTTAAAATATTCACGTTCAAACCACTGTTATGCGCTTTACAAATTTCGATTCGGAAATTTACTTACATTTAACGACATCACCAAATTGAATACTTGAAAGCAATGAAGAATTTTAAACGATTTTTGAACTATTATATTATTATAAATAAAAATTTAAATAAATGAAAATGTTCTTACAAAAATTCAATATTCATCAAAAAAAAAAAAAAATTCTTCAGATAATAGTGTCCTTAATATAACTTATTTACAACAGCAATAAAAGCTTTTCTAATTAATGTCATAATTTGTTATTTTACAATTCAGGGCAGATTTTTGATGAAACAGGTAACTGTTTAACAAAAAATTGATTTCCTTTCTCCAAAGATTCCTGTTTTTATTTAGTAAAAAAAAAAAAATTACTTGTAATTTGATGAAATAATGTAAGTAGGTGTAACATACGTAAGAAAATATTTTTATCTTAATTTTCTAAAAATAAACATAAAAAATAATTTCATTCATTTCTGAATATGTCCCGAAAATTTCATTAAAATCCGACAATTATTTGAATTTTGTAGGAATTTCCAAATCAATGTGTGTTTTCTTCGGAAAAAGCGCAAAATAAAACATACATTTTTTCTCCAGTGTCGTAAAAAAAAGACATTTAACGAAAATTTTGAACGTGCTAGAAAGGAATAAAAAATTCCAAAAAATAATAAAAAATTACTTTGGTCATTCCTGTTAATAATAACATAAACATTTTGAAGACAATTTTTATTGAGTTTTGGGCCTTTTTTCAGCATGCTATGATGTTTTTTACGCGAGTAGGCTTTGCGTGCTGGATATTATTGTAGAGGTTAACGCTCTTCGTCTCATTGGCGTTTAGGCACCCAGTGGCCATTCTGGGCGGTCTGATTTGTTTTCTGAGGATCGATCCGTTTTTGACGAGATCATAGCGGGAGATTGGAATGCATTTCTTGACCCCGATATAAATCCCTACCAACTTGGCTCTCGAAACCAGGAGTGATATTACGAAAAAAGCACGCACAACTGAATACGAATGAACCGCTGGTGGATGAGTTGGAGCTTCTAGACGCCTACCCACAATATGCGCGTGTCCTTTACCCAGATGAACGGAAAGATACAGCCTCACTAACAGGAGGATGAATCGAAACCCACATGCCTAAGCTAGAATTGTCCTCAGGACGCTTCAAATGACTTTGAAGGAAGTGGATCATTGTCTCCGTTCGGAGATTTCGAGGAACCCTTGAACTCTGATCCCTCGAGTTTCACAGAAGAGAGCCCACACACGTACCGATATTTCAGAAGACAAGCAAGGAACTTATAGAAGATTACAGAAACGCAGCAGGATTAAATCCATTTCTAGCGAGAAAGAGGAAGAACTTCATCATGCTCTTGGAAATCCGCCATGACATCGCAGACAGCAAAAGATGCCTGCTCGATTCAAGGACTTCTTCCCTCTGTAATTATAAGGCAGGGGAGAATGGATCTATCCTGACCACACATAGGAAAAATCTGTTGATATGCAGAATTCGTTAAATCATACTATTAAGCTAAATCTTATTGTCATGAACAATTCTACTACAGTGTCAAATTAAAAATCTTAAAATGTAGTTCTTTAACCATAGAAAACAGGGACATTTCTTTTTTTTCTCATTTTTACCAAAAGCAGATTAACAGGAATATTAAAAAACAAAAAACAAACAAACAAACAAAAAAAAACAGGCAACAATGTTAACTTTAAACCATTATTCTTGGAATTCCTAATAAATATTTCCAACAGAGGTATGATTTCGATCCAACACAAACCCATTTTAGTTGTAAACAAATCCCGATTCGGTAAATCTGTTATTGAAAACTGTTATCTCCCCAATAATTTGATAGTTGCGACAAAATGAAAAATCACCAAAAAGAAAACGAAAAATTAGGAAAATCAGTTCTGTAAGTTATTGTCAATAGAATTTTTTCCATAGAACAACAAAGAGGCGTTTGTGAATCTAAAAACTGGAAGTTTTTTGGACTATAACCGAATTATGATACCAAATATAGATTCAAATTGAATAGGAATTATTTTCACTGATCAGTTCATTTAGTGCAGAAAACTCAATAATTTGTGTACTGAGAGAACTAACAGACCAAGTTTTAACAGTTAACTGGAAGAATATTAGTTATGAATTAGGAGACCGAGATAATGAGCTCAAAAATGGAATTTCATGTCGGTCTCGTGAGAGTTGACAGTTCTTCATTCAACATAAATCTGCCTCTTTTTCATTGACTGACAGAAAACAATTCTATTTACGAATTATTTCTGGAAGATAGACACATATTTCATATACTGATAAATCAGTCGGATGAGATACAAAAACGTTAAAATTCACAATTCAATTTTGATTGGCTTCCCATTCTGTACTGGATGCGGCATTCACCCTGTCAGTTGAGATAATTCCGTCAAACGAACCTACCCTATCCGAACGAAAGCTGACCAAACGTAGCAGAGGTCATATTCATTTGGACATTGAAATCCATATTAGAAATATCAGTGGGAATTTGTATTCACTAGGTCTGCAAAACATATGGTGTACCTACAAGCCTTTTGATTTTCTGGACTCATAAACTGAAGTCATACCATAATGGAGTTTGACTGGAGATACATTTTTAAGGGCGTCTTTAATTTCTTTTTAGATTTAAGGAAACTTTACCCCAATAATCTTGGAAAAGGTACGTGTCCATCTCTTCTATCGGAACTATGAAAGAATGAACTATAGAAGAATGGAAATTGTATTCAAAATCAGATTAAAAATGGAGAAGCTCCGCTGGCCTAACTTGCCCTAGATTTACTGCGCTTGATTTACATTGTTGTCGTAGATATCATGTAGTAGATATCATGTAGCAGATATCATGCCTCTACGATGCTTGTCGGTTATGACACATATGACTTGAGGTGACTTGATAGCGGAGATTGAATATACATTCACATTGTAATGGCGTGTGTTTTTTAATTACGAGGAAAACTTCGCCC
Source organism: Acanthosepion pharaonis (assembly GCA_903632075.3). Classification (NCBI taxonomy): domain Eukaryota; kingdom Metazoa; phylum Mollusca; class Cephalopoda; order Sepiida; family Sepiidae; genus Acanthosepion; species Acanthosepion pharaonis. Next base: position 4,339 of record CAHIKZ030004264.1, read on the forward strand.
TAGATTTTATGCATTCAAAATATATAACTAAATACTTACGATAAATCCGCTTGAAGAAAAGTCTTCCCCGCTTATACCTGAATATATCATCACCCAAAGGCAAATGTTCAGATAAGAAACACTTTTCTAATTCCATCTCGAAAATAACGCAATTTATCCGTTTGAGACATTCTTCAGCACATCTGTCTGCATCAACGTTTTCACCCCATCTTTTCTTTGGTACATTGACAAAACCATTTATCATTTTAACGAAATTATTCATGGCTAAAAGAAAGAAAGGGTAAGTTTATTTAGTCATATTCCCATTAAAATTAAATGAAATATCATTAAAATATTGCCATTAAAATGAAACATGACAAAACACCATCTTAACGTTGAAGCCAAAACCAGCAAGTGTGTATGGCTAGATGCAAAAATATTGCAGTAAAAACAGCATTAGATATTTTTGTCATTACAAATATAATTTTAAGGAATGAAATTATGAATGAATTGAAAACATTTTGTATGAATATTGCAAGTTACTTTTTTTGACAATTTGTGATGCATGTAAATAAAAATAGGACATAACTTTTTGTTGATATAACCGTAGAATCGAATATTTGGCCAAAGTGTTTGAAAAATTCTGTCATTTGATAATAAAAACTAACGTCATTCATGAACAATCTGAGTCAGCTTCAGGATCAGCATCTGAATTCTCACATTTACAGGTGCGAATAACAGTTTCATTATTTGAATAGAAATATCTTTTATTTTGAATAAAGGTATTTTTATCTTGAATAAAAAAAATCTGTTCAATGAATCAAAGACTTTTTATATTGAATAAAAGTATCTTTAATTTTGAATAAAAATACGTTTAATTTCAATAGCGGCGCCTGCCTAATTGAACAAATCTGTAAATCAAAGTTAGCTGTATTTATTATGTAAATCTGTTCATTCTCTTTGCATCAGCTGGTTAATATGAATTTTAGGTTGAATACGTTGATCTGCCTGGTAAAATGTTGTGTGTCTATGTATACCTGTGTGTGTGCCGATTTGCATTATTATTATTATTATTATTATTATTATTATTATTATTATTATTATTATTAATTGTTGAAAAGCATATCACCTGGTCCTGGGCAATAACCATCTGGCCTATTCCACTTTTCTCCATCTAGTGTTTGATTGACACCACGAGAACACACATATATCTTCACAGGGCCACTGTTGACGCCAAGAACATTCAGCTTTACATATTTAAGGGAATCAAGTTTAGTGCAATCTGTGGAATGGCAGAAAAAAGAAAATTAAAACCGGAGAAAGTATCGCATTATAATGCGACATGTTCTCTTAAAAATCACATATCTGTCCCAAACATTTGTTTCATAGAAAAATAGTAAACATAATGATTAAATATTAGATTCTGTAAAAATATTACATATTTTTTGCTTTAAATATAAAGAAAAATTAATTTTCCCCAACAGGGTATAGCCTCTTTTGTCAACAGGTCTAATAATTTAACACTTATAATCTTACAAACCTGCTTCTACTTTACAAAGAAGTAACTTATGATTATTTAAACTTTATATAAATTTGAATAAACGATTCTGAATTTCTTAAGATTTCAAGAGGAATATTAAAAGAAAAATAATGGGAAAAGATTAAAAAATAATTACGTTATATTTATTTTACAATTATAATTAAAACAGCTATGTTGTTCAGCAATCATAACTTTCGCCCTGTACATCGCCCAAGAACCTCTCGTGGAAGATTGAAAGAGGGTTACACGGTAAGTGGCACCATCTAAATAAGGTGACAAAGCCCCCAAAGGCTACCAGAAGTGAAAATAAGGTAAAGACAATCATAAACAGGAATAAAATGAAAAACTTTATGAAAATAAATGTCTTGGATTTTAGGCGGAGACGTTAGAAATGTTAGTTACAGATTCTGGAATAGATCACATTATCTGGCATGAGCAACAATTTGAACAAGCTATTATGCTCAAACGCTCGGTCACGATGGCTTGTGGTTTCGTTATTATAATGAAAAAAATTTAAAACAGACAAAACAAGATCAGTGAGCAGATTAGTTAAAATATTAAATAATTTATGTTGGTCTTGAAAATTGGCTTTTTTCTTAGTCTTCTTTCTAGCAGTATTCATAAATCACAGCTCACGAGGCACATTTCTGAATTTTCATTTTTGATCTACCACAAAATAAAAAATCAAACAGTTGTAAAATTAAAAATAAAAAAAAATAATTAAAAATATATTCGTCCTCGAAAATGTAAGTAAACACTATTTTTTCCTATATTTTGAATACACCTTCATTTTATATAATGCTTATCAATAACAATAACGATCTGAAAGGTTTTAAGATAGTATAGGAAAAATAGATATACAATTTCTCACCGACGAATATACATCAAATGTACAATATATTTTATTAAAATTGAGTATCTCCAGAAAAATATTTTTTAGTTTTCTTGAATTATTTTTTCAGATTTCAAACTATATTTTCGATATGTTCACAGTCGATATTAAATATTTTTTATGATACAGAGTGTTTGTAAAGTTACTGTGAACTTTTCTAATCATATTATTTGGCTTTCAAATTTCCCCTAATATGGTTTTAACAACGGGAGAACGTGTATTTTTTGTCGAACACGTATTTCGAGACGGTGGTAGATACAGAGATTTGTTGCGACAGCGTCTTGCTGATAGATTTTTAGATACACCTATTCAATATCGCAATTTAATTTGCAACATTGTTGATAAGATTCAGAAACGTTGTAGAAGGCTAGCAAAGCTATCGGACGAGAAAAGTTTGGATATTTCTGATAGTATGCAGCAGAGTCCAAGAAAATTTTGGTCTGGGAACTACTCATGAATCCGTCAGACAGAAATTATAACTCTTCTTATACAAAATAATTTTGGTACAAGAAAGCAGTGGCAACAACATTCATTCAGTACATTTCATGCGAGCAACTGATAACGGTGTTCAGAAACTAAATAAGTAGGATCCAAGGTTGTGGTGATATAAACAGGCGTCTCTTTCATCATCGTTTATAAATTTCATTCATATTCTTATATTCTTTATGAAAACATGTCTATTAGCATATTAAAATATTAATGCATAGTGACTTTCGAACACCCTGTATATCATCTTCGAAGGTTTAGTTTTGTAAAACTGTAAAAAATAGAAATCCAATATACACGAGAAGTGATAAGCTACAATAAGTAAAGGTTGAATTATAATGACAAGAAAATTACTTCCACAAAATTTAAAGAAAAACAGATTCCGTATAAAGTTCATATGTTATTGAATAATGGCTGAAAGCGTCAATGAAAAAAATAATTTATTTACTATTTTGGTAAATTTTTAATAGCAGAGAAAACATTTTTTCTACAATGTCGAAATAATGGTTAATATATAATTGAGTAAAATGTAATTTTACTTTATTTTTCAAAGAATAAATCTAATAAACAAAAATGGAAATTATTTACGACTCATCTTAAAATTAGAACACGTTGAGATAATAATTTCATGAAGAATAACATGCAAGTGTAGAAAGTGCGCCTGATTTTGGAGGTACCGAATCCTGATCAATATAAAATTCTTTCTTATTAATAAAAACGTATAAAGACCAAAATAAAAAAGAGCAAAGAAAATATTGACACAGAACAGGATATTATAGCAAAAGACAACATACACCAAAAGAAAGATGATAAAATAGTTTATAGATAACACTTCTATACTTACTCTGTGATTTCACATTGTCAATAAAAACCAAAAAGAGAATTACGAACGACAATTCTAAGCATTTCATTTTGACACAAAACGAGGCAGTAACCGGTAGTCGTAAAACTAATGCCTCACCAAACAAGCAATCTTTTATATCAGACGCATTGTGATAAAGTTATTGATTGCAGAACTAAAAGTATAAAATATAAATTATAAAAAATGATTAATAATTTGTTAGTTTTGTGTCAAAATGAAATGCTTAGAATTGTCGTTCGTAATTCTCTTTTTGGTTTGTATTATTATTTTATCTTTCTTTTGGCATATATTCTTTTAGTATCATGTACAGTACTGTGTCAATATTTTCTTTGCTGGCCTTCCACAACGTTTCCCGAAACTTATCAACAATGCTCCGAATTAAATTGCGATTTTGAATAGGTGTATCTAAAGATCTATCAGCAAGACGCTGTCGTAACAAATCTCTGTATTTACCGCCGTCTCGAAATACGCGCTAAATAAAAATACACGTTCTCCCGTTGTTAAAACCATATTAAGGGAAATTTGGAAGACAAATAATATGATTAGAAAAGTTCACAATAACCTAACGAACACTTTGTATCATAAAATATATTTAATATCGACTGTGAACATATCGAAAATATAGTTTGAAATCTGAAAAAATAATTCAAGAAAACTAAAAAATATTTTTCTGGAGATACTCAATTTTAATAAAATATATTGTACATTTGATGTATATTCGTCGGTGAGAAATTGTATATCTATTTTTCCTATACTATCTTAAAACCTTTCAGATCTTTATTGTTATTGATAAGCATTATATAAAATGAAGGTGTATTCAAAATATAGGTAAAAAATAGTGTCTACTTACATTTTCGAGGACGAATATATTTTTAATTATTTTTTTTTTATTTTTAATTTGACAACTGTTTGATTTTTTATTTTATGGTAGATCAAAAATGAAAACTCTGAAATATGTCCCGTGACCAGTGATTTATGAATACTGCTAGAAAGAAGACGAATAATAAGATAATTTTAAGGACCAACATAAATTATTTAATGTTTTGACTAATCTACTCACACTGATCCTATTTTTGTCGGTTTAAGTTTTTCTCATTATAATAACAAAGTCACAAGCCATCGTGACCGAGCGTTTGAGCATAATAGCTTGTTCAAATTGTTGCTCATGCCAGACAATGTGATCTATTCCAGAATCTGTAACTAAGCATTTCTAACGTCTCCGCCTAAAATCCAAAACATTTATTTACTAGTTATTTATTTTTTATTTCTTCAATAGGAGTAGATAATTTCGCCTATCGTCCGGTTCTAGATCCTCCCCGGTCTTTTGAACAGAAGCTGAGTTTATCTCTTTTTTCCTGTTTATGATTGTTTTTTGCTTTTTTTTCACTTCTGGTAGCCTTTGGGGGCTTTGTCACCTTACTTAGATTGTGCCTCTTACCGTGTACCCATCTTTCACTCTTCCACGAGAGGTTCTTGGGCGATGTACAGGGCGAAAGTTATGATTGCTGAACAACATAATTATGTTTTAATTATAATTGAAAAAAAAAATATAACGTAATTATTTTTAATTTTTTCCTATTATTTTTCTTTTTTACGTTCTTCTTGAAATCTTAAGAAATTCAAAATCGTTTATTCAAATTTTCATAAAGTTTAAATAGTCATAAACTACTTCTTTGTAAAGTAGAAGCAGGGTTGTAATATTATAATTGTTTATTTATTAGACCTGTTGACAAAAGAGGCTATACCCTGTTGGGGAAAATGTATTTTTCTTTACATTTAATGCAAAAAAATATGTAATATTTTTACAGAATCTAATCCTTATGTTTACTCTTTTTCTATGAAACAAATGTTTGGGACAGATATATGATTTTTAAGAGAACATGTCGCATTATAATACGATAATTTCTTCGGCTTTAATATTCTTTTTTCTTTCATTCCACAGATTACAGTAACAGATGCACTTGATTCCTTTAAATATGTAAAGCTGAATTTTCCTGACTCTGACAGTGGCACTGGGAAGATATATATGTGTTTTGGTAGTGTAAATCAAACACTAGATGGGGAAAAGTGGGATAGGCTAGATGGTTATTGCCCAGGACCAGGTAATATGCTTTTCAACAATTATTATTATTATTATTATTATTATTATTATTATTATTAATAATAATAATAATAATAATAATAATAACAATGATAAAAACCGCACACACACACGCGTACACATATACACACAATATTTAAAAACTCTTATACATATCCACGGTGTCAGATTTTTCCAGGCAGATCAACGTTTTCAACCTACAATTCATATTAACCAGCCGATACAGAGAGAATGATCAGATTTACATTAATACATACAGCTGACTTAGATTTACAGATTTATTCACTAAAGCCGGCACCGCTATTTAAATTAAAGGTATTTTTATTCAAATTAAAGATACTTTTAGTCAAAACGAAGAGATCATTATTCAATATAAAAAGACTTTGATTCATTGAACATATTCTTTTGTTCAAGATAAAAATAACTTCATTCAAAATAAAAGATACTCCTATTCAAAGTAATGAAACTGTTATTCCACCTGTAAAGGTGAGAGTTTAGATGCTGATCCTGAAGCTGACTCAAAGTTTTCATGAATGGCGTTAGTTTTTATTATCAAATGACAGAAATTTTCAAACATTTTGGCCAAATATTCGATTCTACCGGTATATCAACAAAAAAACCTATCAATCTTTGACTTACATACATCCCAAATTGGCAAAAAATAACTTGCAATATACATACAAAATGTTTTCAATTCATTGATAATTTCATTACTTAAAATTAGATTTGCAATGATAAAAAATCAAATGCTGTTTTTACTGGAATAATTTTGCATCTCACCACACACAATTGCTGGTTTTGGCTTCAACGTTAAGAAGGTGTTTTGTCATGTTTCATTTGAATGGCTATATTTTATTTTAATGATATTTTATTTAATTTTAATGGGAATATGACTAAATAAACTTCCACTTTCTTCCTTCTAGCCTTGAATAATTTCGTTAAAATGATAAATGCTGTTCTGAATGTACCAAAGAAAAGATTGGGTGAAAACTTTGATGCAGACAGATGTGCTGAAGAATGTCTCAAACGGATAAATTGCCTTTCTTTCGAGATGGAATCAGCAAAGTGTTTTTTATCTGAAACTGTCGCTGTGGATGGTGATGTATTCAGGTTTAAGAGGGGAAGATACTTCTTCAAACGAATTTATCGTAAGTATTTAGTTATATTTTTTGAATGCATAAAATCTAGTGCTAATTTTTCATCATGATTAAAAACACACGCCATTACAGTCTGAATGTATATTCAAACTCCGCTTTCAAGTCACCTCAAGTCATATGTGTCATAACCGACAAGCATCGTAGAGGCATGAGATCTCCTACATGATATCTACGACAACAATGTCAAGAGCTGTAAATCTGGGGCAAATTAGGCCAGCGGAGCTTCTCCATTTTTAATCTGATGTTGAATACACTTTTCATTCTTCTAGAGGTAACCATTGTTACTTAATCCATAGTTACGATAGAAAAGATGGACTCTTACCTTTTCCAAGATTATTCGGGTAAAGTTTCCTTAAATCTAAAAAGAAAGACGTCTTTAAAAACGTATGGCTTATTGTGCATATAACCAATTAAAGTAAGGCACGGTGGAGTAATGTTTAGCGGCTCGGATTGATGAATCGGACAGCAGAGATCGAATTCCATTTGAGTTCATTACATTCATTTAAGTGCTAAAGGTATGAATCCATCTCTTCTCCTCCCATCTATGCCTAAAATAGCAGGACAGAAACCATTCTAGGAGAATGAAACTAGGAATTCAAACCGAATTGCACCATTTGTGAATACAAATTCCCACTGATATTTCTAATATGGATTTCAATGTCTAAATGAATATGACCTCTGCTACGTTTGGTCAGCTTTCGTTCGGATAGGGTAGGTTCGTTTGACGGAATTATCTCAACTGACAGGGTGAATGCCGCAGCAGGTACAGAATGGGAAACCAATCAAAATTGAATTGTGAATTTTAACGTTTTTGTATCTTATGCGACAGAATGAAGAACTGTCAACTCTCGCGAGACCGACATGAGATTCCATTTTTGAGCTCATTATCTCGGTCTCCTAATTCATAACTAATATTCTTCCAGTTAACTGTTAAAACTTGGCCTGTTAGTTCTCTCAGTAAACAAATTATTGGCTTTCTGCACTAAATGAACTGATCAGTGAAAATAATTCCTCTTCAGTTTGAATCTATATTTGGTATCATCATTCGGTTATAGTCAAAAAAACTTCCAGTTTTCTGATTCTTGTTCCATGGAAAAAATTCTATTGACAATAACTTACAGAACTGATTTTCCTAATTTTTCGTTTTCTTTTTGGTGATTTTTCATTTTGACGCAACTATTAAATTATTGGGGAGATAACAGATTTACCGAATCGGGATTTGTTTACAACTAAAATGGGTTAGTGTTGGCTCGAAATCATGCCTCCGTTGGGAATATTTATTAGGAATTCCAAGAATGATGATTTAAAGTTGTCCGTTTTTTTTTTTTTTTTTTTTTTATATTCCTGTTAATCTGATTTTGGTAAATACGAGAAAGAAAAAAGAATTGTCCCTGTTTTCTATGGTTAAAGAACTACATTTTAAGATTTTTAATTTGACACTGTAGTAGAATTGTTCATGACAATAAGATTTAGCTTAACAGTATGATTTAACGAATTCTGCATATCAACAGATTTTTCCTATGTGTGGTCAGGATAGATCCATTAATGGGGGGAAATGGATCATACGACATTCTCCCCTGCCTTATAATTACAGAGGGAAGAAGTCCTTGAATCGAGCAGGCATCTTTTGCAGCCTGCGATGCAATGGCGGATTTCCAAGAGCATGATGAAGTTCTTCCTCTTTCTCTTTAGAATTGGATTTAATCCTACTGCGTTTCCGTAATCTTTTACATGTTGCTTGCTTTTCCTCTGAAATATCGGTACGTGTGTGTGCTCTCTTCTGTGAAACCCATTCATCTCCACTCGAGAAACTCCAGTTTCTTCAAAGTCAGTTGAAGCGCCCTGAGGACAACTCTCGCTTAGGCATGTGGGTCTCGATTCATCCTCCTCTTAGTGAGGCTGTATCTTCCCGTTCATCAGGGTAAAGGACACGCGCATGTTGGGGGTTGGCGTCTAGAAGCTCTATTTGATCCACCAGTGGTTCATTCTTATTCAGTTGTGTGTGCCTTTTTCGTAATATCACTCCTGGTTTCGAGAACGAAGATGGTAGCGACGCTCCAGTTGAACTTCTTCTAGGAAACGGTAGGAACCGTGTGGTGTTGTGTTAGTGAGCGTGCGTTCTAATTGCATGTTCCCAATTCTTTAAAGCTACCATTTTATCAGCAGCTGCTAGTTGAACCGTTTTCCAAATAATCCCATTATACTTCTCATACTAGTCGTTACCTTGCGAGTTATATGCGGTTGTGCTCATTACGGCGACTCTGTGATCTTGTAAGAAACGCTGTACGCGTTTGGATAAAAATGAAGTCCATTTTTTTCCGAATGAATATAAGCGGGTATACCAAAGACGGCAATAATTGAGCAAATCACCGATGTAGGGGATATATCGGGGCAGGCTATCGAGAAAGGAAAACGTGAATATTCATCAATTATCGTCAGTATAGATTTGTTAGGAATTTTTGACGGAGACGATCCTTTAAAATCCAATGTGATTCTTTCATATGGTTGTGTGGGTTTTATGACCTTGTTGGTTTTACGACGATAAAACCGAGGTTTATTTACAGCGCAAGTCTGACAAAAGTTGGTAATTTCTTTCTCATCCTTTACTAGATGAGGAAGGTTTTTGATCTTCGTCATATGGACCATGCGTGAAACACCTGGGTGGCACAACTTCAATGATGACGAACAAGATAATTTTTACAAACTTCAGCCGAATATCGCTGCTTGTCGCATGTATAGCATTTGTCCCCTCTAGCAGTGCTTAATGACTTTGCATATTTCTTGCCCCCCCCCAGAAAAAATGTACGTTTAATTAAAGCTGATATTTTCGGAGAACCTAGTGTGTCCTGCGATTGGGAGTGGTGGTGGGAGGCAAAATAGGTGGAGTGGTCTCTGATGAAAACTGTATATTAATTATTAGCATATTGTTCCGCTAAATTTAGTATACTTGCCTGGTCATCGGCCTGCTGTAATGTTAGTTTGCTGTTCTCGAGTATTCTTTGTCGGATAACCGTGAACCATAACCCGTTTATGAAGGCATCTTGTATCAATTCGGCTCGATATAGTTCCGCTGATCCGGAAGAAAATGAACAGTCTTAATAAGGCTTGATAAAATCCGTCAGTGGAATATGAAGTCAGCTGACGCCTTATAGCTAGTAAATGTCTAGAGAACATTTCATTTTTTATGTAGATCCTGTCCAGTATTGTTAATGACTCTTTTTAGGAAATACTCTGAAACTTGTGCTGAGACAAATTTGGTGAGATAGTGTAGATATTAAAATTAAAGTTGCAGTATGTACTCAAGAGGTTTATGACAGTTATTCTCCGGTGGCGATATTTTAGTTCAGCTTTAGACACGTTGGGGTCAATAGCAATCTTCTCTGGACAAAGTAAATTAGCCATTATCAAAATGCTTAATAAGAATTAGTTAAATTGTAGTAGAATTGTCCATGACAATAAGAATTAGCTTAACAGTAAGCTTTACCGAATTATATTTATTGTAAAAATATGTACAAATATGGCACAAGTCTAAAAACGGAAGATAAGGAAGGCCGGTCTTCATATATTTTAGACTTAAACTTAGCTAGACAAAATCTCTGACTCAAACATACCAAAATAGTCCTTGCACCAAAACGACACGTTTTAGTTACTATTCTTACTACAGTCACTATAATACCCCAGAGTCTCTATGAAGTCCTAACCATTTCCCATATGTAAAATTTGCCTGTTTGGGGTGGGGGATAAAATAACAACTTTTTAAAATTTATAAAACCCAATGAATATTTACAGTGAGAACAAGATTTATTTTCAAGAAATAAAACAAAAAATGGTGTTAGTAATACGCCCTCACAATCGTTAAATGCGGCAGAAACCTCAGTTATCTGAACGAAATTAATGTGGGACTTTAAAAATTCGAACAATCATTCGACTAAACACACATTCATCCAAACACAACAACAAAAACGAAAAACACATTCGAAAAACGAAAGACATTCGGCAACAACTAGAAAACTCTTATCTTTGATCACCTAACGGGAGAGGCAAGGGACAGCTTGCAAAGAGTAAGATCTTGGCTAAATCTACAAATGTGTTTAAAGTCTGCTTTATACAGTTGTTGTAAATCAGTGCCAGTGAAAGGTCAAAGACGAACGACTGCCTCAAGTACAGTTCGTAAAGAAAGACCATCTAATCCCGGAGTTTTGTCTAAACCAACGAACTTCAGCTCAGACTCAGTGATGGGACATCGCACCCAGCTGCTTCAGCCGTCTTGAGGTGGTGAAAGCTGACCAAATGCACACTGAACTGAAAGTAATCTCGAAAAGCCTCACATATGTCTGCATTTCTAATGAGGCTTCGCTTGTCCGGCAATGTGATGCTTGCGATATGTCGATTGGATGTATTTCAAGCCTGTATGTATTGATTGATATATTTCAAGCTTCTTCTGTGGCCATGTTCGTTGCCACGATAGACATTCTTTTAAACCTAGCCCTAACATCTAGAGGGTGAGCCTTCTTGATAAGCTCTATCTAAGGCTACTTTCCCACTATTACAAGGTTTAATCGCCAAATCAACTTTCGCTTCACAGGCTTTTCGGGTAATGTGGGCGTAAACGGGACACAACTGGGGGTTTGACTACTCCGGACTCAGTCTCTGAGATGTCCTCAATTGGCAAGGTGGAAATAATAGACTCAGGCAGAGGGCGGGGGAGGGATCGTCCGCTTAGCGTCTGAACTTCAGAGGCTTTCTTCTCTCAACAGGATGATGCCAAGTGACCACTCTCTCCACATTTCCAGCACGCTGGTTTTCAACCGGTCAATATGACCAGCATATTCATGCCCGGTAAAGTGAGACAGTTGGGGACAGAGAGGAAGTATGATGTCAAAACTTCATCCTCCATTCACGTTGTCACAGGTGGCACTAAGTATTTGTCCGTACTGAGACAGGTAGACGTTCAGATGTTCCCCGATAAACTGAGGAGGAACCTCAAACATCGGTCCTTCGCCTAGCGTCATAATCGGTTCTCAAGATCTTTTGCGACCAGGACACGGCTTTACGCAGTCTTCGAACAGGAATAGCAGTTCGTCCAACATGAAAAAGACCGATCCTTTAATTATTCTTTGGAGCTTAAACTTTAGGGACTCCAATGACTTAACCACCGTGTCTTTCGTGGATCGACAAATTTCCCGCATATGCTTGTTGCTCATGAAGACTGGCACAATTCTTTTTTCAACCTTCTTAAGTTTTTTTGGATCTTCCAAATGTCTGCCTCGTTTTATAAGGTATGCGTAACTCTTGGACCGGTCCAAAATCTCTCCAGTCTCAGTATTGTCATTATTATTTTCACAATGTTTTTTTTTTTTCAGGCAAAGTGTATATGTAGACACACACACACACACACACACACACACACACACACACACACACATACATATACACACACACATATATATATATATATATATATATATATATATATATATTAAAATAAAAGACGAAAAGAAAATTAAAATCTTAAGATATAGAAATTAAATAAAATTTTTTTACGAAAGAAAGAAAAAGAAAATTTAACAATACATAAATTACACAACGAAAGAAACTGAAATGCGAAAAACGCCCAGCATTGGGAAGTAAATAAAAATAGAAATAAACAAAAACAGTTATAACACAAAAATAAAGCAAACGAGAGAGAAAAATAGACGACAACAAAAGTTTCGCCGAAAAATCGATGAACAAAAATAAAATAAATATAACGAATAAAAATTAAATTAGACTAGAATGTTTATCACTATATGTCATCAGAGTAAATCCATTAATAGGAGAAAAAATCGTTTTTTTTTTTTTTACGGCAGCGGCGAATTCGAGAAAAAAGGTTTGTTTTATTTTGCGCTTTTTTTGAGGAAAACACACACTGAATTGGAAATTCTTGCAAAATTCAAATAATTGTCGGATTTTAATGAAACTTTCAGAACATATTAAAAAATGAATGAAATTATTTCTGAAATCTTTTAGAAAATTTTGGTGAAAATATTTTTTTTTATATGTTACCATCCACTTACATAATTTCATGAAATTACGAGAAATTAAAAGATAAAAATTCCAAGTTAAAATTATCAATCAAAGGGATTGGCAAAGTTTAATAATCACACCTGAAAAAAACAATTAAAAAAGCAGGTATTTCAAAAGGAATGTTTTTCTCTTGCACCCGCTATTACTGTTTTAAAGGCTATTTATAGAATTTTAATAAAATCCAGATGTATGAAATAGAATTTATACATATTTCATGCATTTTCATTTTTTTTTAGAGAACTGACAACAAGAATATTAAACACATTATATTTATTGATTTAAAAGATTATAGAAATTTTTATCGATTTATAAGAATATAGAACTACAATGCAATATATATTATTTACCATATTAGAAAAGAAATAGATATGAAAACAACTTTTATAATCATAAATTTATAAAAATACCCATGAACTATAGAAGATGAAAATTTACGTAAACGCATAAGGAGAAGTAACTTTAATTTTGAAAAATAAAAGTCATGATTTCTTCCGGGTATTTCTTTCATTTGGTTTCATGTAAATATGAAATTATTCTTATGTGCAAAACATCTATTAAATAAATAGTGTTTAATATTTTTTGTCATTTCTCGGAGAATACAAAAAATCCATTTTCATATGTTTGGGTTTTATTCAAATTCTCTAAACAGTGTTTAAATTTTGCTCATAATAATTGACGCACTTGGAAGTTTGACAAAGAATTTAGATTCATAGGTATATACTTATTAACTGGATCAAAAAACTGTACTTTTTTTAATTACAAATATTTTATTGTAGAGTTTTCATAAGTTCTAACAGAGCTGAACTGAACTTTTCCTCGTGCATCAAGGTTTTTTTAGTAAGAAAGTTAAAACCATTTACATTAGTTAAATACTCATCTTCATTGTCATAATTATCACAACGTTTCGGCCGTTGGGCACCCAGGCCTTCATCAGGTGCTTTGCCGCTTAAGATAAGCTTCAGAATATTTTCGAAATGAATACTTTATTTAATTTACATGTCTTGGCATATCTTGTCTACTTCTATTTTAGTACTGCTCAGTTATTCGTCCCGTCTCCACTGGGTCCAAGAGCACACTGCCTGACCTAGTGTCTGAACACACAATCAATGTCATCAAATTAGTTTCTTACAACCAATCATTGATTTCGGGAACCAGGTCCAAAGAGGATTATTTCCTGATGACTTTAATCTAAACCTGTTCAAATCTCAGATTTACTATTATCTTCCCACATGTCTCTATAAACACTGCTCCTTACTCTATAATCCTCTATCTTAATTAGCTTTCGGGCTTTGTACTTTGTTAACATCATTGTAAAAGATTCTCTTCGCATGCTCAGGGATATTTATCTTGAATTCAGAAAATAAATAATCTATCGCTCAATCTTTCTGTTTAAATATTGTGCTATAAAAATTATTTCGAAAATATTAATATTGCCTTTTAATTTTGCACAAGTCCTCTTTAATATTTGGTGGCATATGACGTTACCATAAGATAACCTCACACTCCAAGTACGCATGTCACGTTGGCACGTACATTAGTTGTATGCCGTCATTCTTTTAAATTATTAAAACTGAAGAACTTTTACATGAATTTTTGAGAAGTGAAATTGTTGCTATCACTGGTTTACTTGTATTAGTGCCTCTAAGATGCCTTCCAAAATCTAAGTAAAGTATTAAGTTTCAGGAAATTTCGTTAGAAACAAATAAAAGAGTGATGAACTTTTACGTGATATCGCTCATCCCATAAGCTAATGAATTCTGAACAATCTTCTCGCAGATGAATATACTTTTTAAAGATGTGTTTAATAATCACGAAAACGGTTCTGTTTCACTCTAAAATTCGGAAACTGAAATGTTATTTTACACTAACCGTATAAAATTCTTATATATCTGTATAGATTTTCTCGCTCAAAAATATCATACTAATTTAATTCAGCTTTGTGGTACAATGATTCCTCGATTGAGAATCTATTCCTCAGAGGGTACACAGATCAACTGCTTGTTAGCATCATCTTTCGTTTTCTGGTTGAGAATGCCCAGCTCTATTGTCCAGGATTTTAAATTAAATCAGTTACTGAATGAACAACGTCTTTTGAAAGTTCATGTACACCGTTCAAAAATCGTTATAATTTATCGGTATTTTTATATGGAACTCCGAAGCAAGCTATGTCACCTTCTAAAATTGTATTATTTCTTCCATTTATCATCTAGGTTAAAAGGCGCATTTTGTCCTGATTGTTTCCATTCAACGAAGTCGATTGCAGTGCATGGCAGGTACTTTTTGAGCTCCAGTACCTTGGAAAAAGAATAAAATAAAAACAGAATAAACAAAACTATACTTGCGTTGCGTTTTGCATCAATGAACGAATATTTGAAAGGGAAGAGGAATAGTAGGTAATAGGTAGATAACGCTAGCATATTTTGATATTATGGACATTCCCAAATCTACATCAATGTGAACATTGCCTAAGCTGCAAATAGCAAGGCTGAGTGAATTATCGGACTGCGAATGGTTCATGATAGTGAGTGTCAGTAGGATGAAATATTTATTCAATTTCTTAGTGTGTACCGGGAATACTTGATGTCATGTACCAACGACCTTAATGTGTTACGGGAGTCGTGCATCGTACGCGCAACTTTAAAGATATGGCCACCTTCATGGCCTAATCATCCAAGACCTGTGACCGGCCACTCCGAGATTCATCACAAAGGGACCTTCCGGACTCAATGCATTATCCCCAAAGCTTTAGATTTTCGGGTTTTGCATAATAACTCCAGACTATAATGTTTATAATAAATTCAATAACTTTAATAAAACATGTTAAAACTACCTAGAGTTAATTTAATCGCAATGAATTGTTTATAATTTGACAAAATTTGCTAAAAAGTAAATTCGATTTATTTAGGTTTATGTGATTTGCATAACAATTTCAGACAGACACACACACACACACACACACACACACACACACACACACACACACACACACACACACATAAGATTTTAAAATGAAT
Organism: Acanthosepion pharaonis; assembly: GCA_903632075.3. Lineage (NCBI taxonomy): Eukaryota > Metazoa > Mollusca > Cephalopoda > Sepiida > Sepiidae > Acanthosepion > Acanthosepion pharaonis. Next base: position 20,436 of record CAHIKZ030004264.1, read on the forward strand.
TTTTAAAAATAAAAAAATCTTTCTTGGCGCTTTCATTTTAGTTTTAGTTTCAAGCTAATAGATTAAATTTAATATTTACTATAAGCAAAATACTTCTCTGTATTTCAAAGCAAATTTAAATTGATTCAAATTTGATTTTTGAATCTCTGAAAATGTAAATTCTCAATAGTCTAATGTTTATAGCTAATATAAACATTAAGCTTTATAGAAATGAATATCTCGAAGTTTTATAAAATTAAATAAGCGTGCGTCTGTGTATGCGCATGTGTGATGTGGTCGGGTAACAAATGTAAAAAATATTTTTCCAAGATCTTCTAAAAGAAAACATTTCTCTAATAATGTCATTTATTTGTGAATGAGTCCTGGAAGTTTTATTAAAATCCGACAATTATTTGATTTTTGCCAGAATTTCCTAATCACTCTGTTTTTCACTGCAAAATGATAATAAAAATTTCACATACTAATTTAACTTTGATAAAAAAATGGATTCAATCATGAGTTTTTAATTTTCCTTCCACATAAAACTAAAACAACTTTACGAGATATTACTTACAGGTGTTTACTGACAGTCATTCAGCCACTGTTCACATCAAACAAAAAATAATTCAGGACATGGAATGTTAGAAGGTTAAACAACTGTGGCCAGTTTTAAAATATAATTCAGAAGATGAGTAGGTTAAATATCAGCATCTTAGGAGTATGTGAAATTAGATGGCCAAACAACGGAGATTTTCTCAGTAATCAAGAATCTATACTGAGAGTAAACCGCCTGCATACTAACAGAAATTAATTCAGCAGCTATACAACAATAGAAAACGGTGTAAGACAAAGATGTCTTCTCGCCGAATTTATTCAACCTCTAGAGCGAGGCAATTCTAAAAGAATTAGAACTTCTACCAGGATTCATTATTGGCGGCTAAAATCTTAAAAAGATAATATGACAGATGACACAGTGCTGATAGCAGGCGTGGAAAGGAAACTACAAAAGCTCTTGCAGAAGATAGCGAAGGAAAGCAAGAATAAAAGACTAAGTTTAATGTACAAGGAGGCAGAAAGAATGGTTATCAGCAAAAAGATGTGCCCTAAAAAGCAAATTACAAATCTGAGAGAACTTTCGGTTACATCTAGCAATTTTAACGGCGAAATTATTTGACCTAGCTGCCAATGTAGCTCACCTGAATATTTAATATGGAAATAGCCATAGAGCATGGTGAGGCCAGTAATGTTTCCTCTAAGGGAAAGAGGTTGTAAGGTTGAAAATAAATTAATTATCTCCAAGATTGCGTAAGCGCTTTTCATTTTTTCAGAGTTTGAAATTGAAGATTATGCAATTCCAGAATGTATATATTAGTAAATATACTTGAAGCAAACGAAAGCAAATATCGGTTGTATTGGTGGATTTGACGATATATCAACCGATGTTGAATTACTTGTCAAAATCTATTTGTCTTTATTATATTTGCATCTTAGGTAAATGTTGGCCGTTTTCATATTTGACTATTTAGATAAATTGGCCAGGTTTACACCTGATTCTGTCGGTAAACATACACCGTTATTTTGATTTGCATCTGTAGGTAAACATTGGCCGGTTTTAGAAACGTTTAAAAGATTAGCTCTCCTTTCTGATTATCAAAGTCTTAAAGATGTGCCGACTTTGTAAAAAAACAATGTATTTTATCATCATCGATAATAGTTTTTTCAAGCAAGATTTCTGCTTCCCTGTGGATTATGGTCTTACCGGTTTGTCTCATATATATATATATATATATATATATATATATATATATATATATATATATATATACACAATTTGTGTATTTAGGTTACAAACCTTCTTTCATGCACATTTCATTGAATATGAAAGACAAGGTGCTTTGATTTAGTTTTTTATACAATTTCCCATGTGATCTAATAATTCTTTTTTCTTTTCAGATGATAAATTATATAAAAACTGTCCGGATGCTCATTTTATTCATACGCTTTCGGCTATAAATTTAGTTATTTTCAAATGTTGAAATTTATTAACTTTTAGCAAGAAATAGTTTGTTGCATGTATGTATTTTTATAATGTTTTCATATTCAAAACACAGTCAAGATAGTGTGTCCATGTTCATAGTTAATATTATTGAGAGTTTTCTTTTTTAGTTAATAAGTCTTCCATTATTTTTACCCTTTTCTTGAATGTAGCTGATACTATTATATATGTGTTGTCAACAAGTATATTATGAATATGGTCCGGTAGGTATAAATGGGATGTAACTGATGGTCAGAAGGTGTCAAAATTTTATAGTATGGCCTATATAATTATTTACGAATTTTCATTGATCAGGAATACAATTCCTTAATGGACATTTAAATTCGTAAATAATATTTGTCCTATTTAATTTTTTTCTAAGAGGTGAATTATTATTTTTAACTCTAAGGATTGAGGTTTTAATTTTTTTTGTAATAAAGAATTAATCTAATTATTTTGCAATTGTCATATATATATATATATATATATATATATATATATATATATATATATATATATATATATATATATGTGCATGTAATTCAGGGTGCGATGGGCAAATTGTCGCAATTTTGTATTCTTTTACACCTGTTACAATACGGGCGCGCCATATTAATTCTACGGAGTCAAATCACTATTATTTCCTCTGTACCCAAATGTAAAATGTAAATTCCACTCTGATAGCTCTTTGTAAGAAAACAGACTCCTGTGTGGATGCTTCCCCTGACACTAAAATATTAACCTCTTCAAGTCAATGCTCAATCGTTCTCTATCTTCCCTATTAGCACCAGCTTCATTTCCTACTATCTAATTTTCATTCATATCACACACCTCATACATCATAAACAATGCTAACCTCCACTGCGCCTCATCGACATGAAGTGAAATGATTATATTAAATCAATTACTATGTTTGTTGCTACAAAATTTGGTTCACTGTGTCTGACTAGACATGTTTCTCTAGCCATAATCAAATCAGAAGAAATCCTACACATTTTATAGTCGATCATTCGTTCGTGCAAAGAATATTGCTATTATATCAGTTCTAGTGCTTCTTTCATATATAATATCAGTTATAGGTTTTTGACAAGATCCTAGGTTGCAACGATATCGGTCCCAAACAGGCATCTCGGCTTCAGTCACTTTCCCACCACCCTAACAAGCTTCTCTGTCCTTTTCCTATAAATATTTTCACTTGTTCTGATGGGATTTCTTCTTTGATGCATCGTCATCACGAATATAATGGTAGTACTACATTGGCAGCTAGGTCAAATAATTTCGTTGTTAAAATTGCTAGATGTAACCGTAAGTTCTCTGCTAATATTTTCTTCTCTAACACTTGACGCTCCCCTGGCGTCCTACTTTCCTGTCAATTACAATCTACAGAATGTTTTAATACAATTTCAATCGACATCTTCTGTTTAACTTGAATACTGTTCATTTATTTTGTTCTGTTTCTTTCGCTCTTGCGTCTTAGTGGCATTATCGCCTTAGTTGGTAGGTGTTTTCTCTGTCCCTCTTTTCCATGACGGTCGTCCTTGAGTATTGAATCTAGAGGTTCGCAGTGAATATTTCGGAGACAGTGGGAACGCGTAGTGAAGGTTCGCAGTGGATATCACAGCAGAGTGTAGTTCATCCTTCTCCTGGTCACCTTTGGTCCTTCTGGTAGACGAAACAAGATGGCCGCCTTTATACACGATGAATACAGTGTTGTGCGGCTTCTAATTGGTCAACCTACCATTGGTCGACTATAAAGGGAAATAAGTCATTCTGACTCGCTCACTAGTTATAAGTATATATACCCAAAAAACCGTAACAGCCCCCCTTATTTTGGGTATATAATGGAATCTTCGTCCAAAATATTAGTCAGGTTAATAAATACTTTAATTTCAAAAATAATGTTTTTTTTTTCTTTCTTTTTTTTTTAAAAGGGTAATATTAATATGTAACAAATATTTTAGTATTCTAAATTTTATTTTTATGTTTTTTTTTTTCCTTATATATTTTCTTGAAAATTAATATTCACACAAATTAGTCATATAACTTTGTTCACAGTTAAATACTTTGGGTTAATAAAACATGAACAATAATATTATAAGTTTAGATTGCGATCACGGCAAAAAGTGGAAAGAATTGTTACTTTACCCATAGTTGGGACCCATTAAAACAGTTATTATCACTCCGGGTTAAAGTGATCCAGTAAAATCATTTATTATTTTATCCATAGCTGGGACCCATTAAAACAGTTACTATCACTCCGGGTCAGAGTGATCCAGAAAAATCATTTATTATTTTATCCATATCTGGGACCCATTAAAACAGTTACTATCACTCCGGGTCAGAGTAATCCAGGGAATCATTTAGAATTGGGCTCAAGGTAGGACCATTTACCTTTATACCCCGAAACTAAGGACTTACGTTCGTACCAAAAACTGAACTGACGCTTCTTAGGACAATAACTAACGGATGCTGTTTTACGTCCTACCCAGGACCTAATAAGGACCTTACAGGGACTTAACGGATGCAGTTTTACGTCCTACCCAGGACCTAAAAATATACAGGGCCTTAGTGGATGCAGTTTACGTCTTGCCCAGGACCTAATAAGGACCTTAGTGGATGCAGTTTTACGTCTTGCCCAGGACCATTATAAAGGTCTAAGAAGTCAGCACTAAACATTGCAGAAGCAAAAATCCTGTAGTTTCCATTTCATAATCGGTTTTTTACAAATAAATCCGGCATATTATTTCCCGATTAAACATATTCAATTTGTACTGTTTTCTTCTATAGTTGGTCCCTTAACAAACTGATATTTCATATTGGTATGCTTTGATCTTTAATTTTGAATTTCTAGACAAAGCAATACTGCTCTGATCGCCGAGTAAATAATAATTGGCTCAGTTATTGCCAGTATTATAATTGTTTTCCTTAGCAATTTAAGAAAAATAACCTCTTGTGCTCTTTTCACAATGCAATACATCCAGCTTCACAAGTTAAAAGTGAAATCTTTCGCTGTTTCTTAATTCCTGCTGATTATTGGGTTACCATCCGCTAGCTTAAAGCAATAGCCTGTTATATTCTTATGGTCTGGTGAATTAGCTCAATCAGCATCACAAAATTCTTCCAATTTTTAATAATTTATTGGATTGTCAAAAATACTAGGCATCGACTATTAGTCCACTTCAGATAACGTAATACTTGCTTCAAAAAATTATTAAAATGGACAGTCCACGGTTTACTTAAGTTTTTTGGATAATTTAGTAATCGAATAGCAGATTATTTTGCCTAGTTTATATCATGCAAATAATACTTCCGACCAATATTCTGTATTCATTTTTCCACTCCGCTATACCATCTTCTTATTCCTAATTGTGCTTCAATCCATTTCACATGGAGTAGTTCTTTGTTTTGCCATTTTGCATGTTAAATTTCCATAAAAGCCTTTCCATGTATCTCGATTAATCCATTGAAATCGTGTTGCCTTTAAATTTTTACTGTATACCAAGAAAAACATGATAGTTCGACCCAAATTGGTCATTTTAAAACTCATTTCTAGAGAACTCTTGTTTTTTTAATAGCGCGGCCTCACTCTTTGATACAATTAACATATTTTCGACCCAAATAACTAGAATTACTGATATTTTATTATTAAATGTCTGTGTACAGACATGGGTCAACTTGAGGAGATTGAAATTATTATCTCGTTAAATAACAATGGATTTAAATTATTCCATGTTTTTTTTTTTTACTTATTTTGAGTCCATATAGTGACTTTTTTTTTTTTAATTTTTTTTTTTTCTTAAAGTTTCCATACATAATCATCATTTTTTTTTTTTTTTTTTTTAAAACCTTCTGGTGGTTCCATATACATTTCATGGTCGATGGTGCATTCTGAAATAAGTTTTTTTTTTTAACATCCATATGATGTAGATCCTTACTACAATGGGCATCCATTTGGATCAAAACCCTAATTAAGACTTAATGTCACTACATAAGTCTTCCGCCCCATATATCTATAAAAATAAATCCGTTAGCTACAAAAACGAACATCGCATACTGGCGATCTATTCTTAGTTCGCTTTACAATGTAAACCCAACGGCTGCCAATGATATTTCTATCATCAATTTAATTAAGACTTAAGATTTCTACATAAGTCGTCCCCCCCCTTATATCTATGAAAATCCGTTAATTATAAAACGAACCTTGTAGACTGACGATCTATCCTCAGTTCGCTCATAGTACGGCTGCCGATGATAATCATCATCATCATCCGGGGCGTTTTGAGTTAAGTGTGTGGCTTATGCCTTTTTTTTTTCGACAAGCGTTTGAGAATTGTGTGGAAGAACGGATAAGTGTTTCATTTATTTTGCTAAAAACCTTTTGATTCTTTAGTTTTTGACTGATTTCTGGAGTTTGTTTCCTTTTCTTTAATTTTTTCTTTTGATTTCTTTCCTGTATTTTTCCCTCCCCACCGTTTTGTTTGTATTATTTTGGTTGTATTATTTTGGTTGTATTTATTTTGTTTTCTCTTTATTTGTTTGCATTTTCTTTGGTTATCCTTGGTTTTGTACTGCCTTTTATTTTGTTTATGACTTTTGAAAAAAAAAACTTTTAAAAAAAGAGGAAAAGAAAATACAGTTCGTTTAGTCGCGGCCAAAATGGCCGACGACACGAACATAAACATGTCGACGGAGTCACCGCCGGTGCAAACCGAAAATTTGTCACCAATGAAAACGAAGGCCTGGTCCGAAAGTGGACCAAAGAAGAAAGACTCTGCATTTTATGAACAGCAGAGAACCAAATACGAACAATTTTTGGATGGTAATGATTTTAAAACTATCCCAGAGGTTTTCGACGCTATCAAAGTTAAAGTGATTTCGCTGCTGACAACAGATGTCAAGACGCACAAATTGATTGGAGTCAGCAGAGAAAACGTGGAAGAGGCGTTAAAGACGCTAAAGATTTTCCCCAAAATGCTAGCCCGCAGGAGCAATGCCATGTGGGACATTTTACTGGGCTCAGAGCAGGAGGCAAAGCAGCTGGCTGGAACCATTCTATCCACAGCCAACTTACGGCTGCAAACGGAATATATGGGAACGCGAAAAACGCGTATCACGGTCCACGGTGTTCCGGCCGACATTCCCCTGGATAGGATGGGGGCGTTCTTTGCAAAATTCGGCCAGGTAGAGGAGGTGAACTCGGTTAGAAGCAAGTCAGGGATAGCCACCGGAGATATGGTGCTCCAAGTAGTCCTGGATAAGGACAATTTCGGGACGTGCCCAACGTTCTGACGTGTCGACAGAAGAAGATGCTGGTGGTGGTGGAAGGGCGGAGGCCGTGTTGTTGGGCATGTGGTGCAGTCGGGCACATGGCGAAAGAGTGCCCTGGGAAAAAGGCCCAACCAAAAACAAAAGATGCGCCAGCAATAGCAGCAGTAACAGCGGCAGAGGTGGCTCCAACAAAGGGAAGGTTGGCCCGGATGCCTGGACGGAGGTCAAGAAAGGGGGAAAAGCAGCTTCTTCAACCTCGGAGAAGCAGAGAGATCAACCCAAACCCCAGCAGAAACCAAAACAGAAGTCCCAGCAGCAGCAAGCAGCAACAACTACCTGTTGAGAAACCCCAGCAGACAAACCAGCAGCAGGAGCAGCAGAAGAAACCAGAAGGGGGGCAGCAGAAGCAACAACAACAACACAAACAGAAGCAGGTGGAGGAAAAGACAGCAATGGAGGTTGACAAGATGCCTCCACCGAGAGCGACGTCTCTGAAAAGGAGCAGGGAGGAGGATCCGGAAGAAACAGAACCAGAACAGTCGGACCGAAGCAGGGCGGAGCGAAGCGTGGACAGAACCAGGCGGCGCTCCTTCCCTGCTTCGCCAACAAGACATTCAAGCTCCCCCAAAGTTTGAGCGTCCCTTCTTCCCCCTCCCGTTTGAAAATCTCCTCTCCCCCATTACCCCAATAAGTTCGCCAGCCACTTCCTCCCACTCCTCCACCTCCTCCCCTCCACATCGGGCTAGGGAGAAGAAAAAAAAAAAAAAATATTTTCCAGGGCCAGACGACATTTGTAAAGTGGACAGAGAGGAGACCAAGAAAGGCCTCTCAAAAAAAAAAAAAAGCCCTGTTAGGGCAATTATTGAAGATGGAAGAAGTTGACGGAAAGTCAATTGAAGACCCAAGAAACTTCCCCAAAGCCCCGGGGGTCATTACGGTTATAAGAGACACTGGGGCATGCTTAAAAGTTTGGAGCCATATCTATGAGGCTCAGGAGGCATACCCGGAACTAAGGGGGCAGAAGAGAACAATGAAGACCTCAAAAAAATGAGGCATTTTTGCTCAGGGAGGGTCCCGGTATTGCTCCATCCCTCCCTATATAGGGGCTGTTAAATTAACTTACCCTATGGACGTTGGCGGGATTGTCCTGGATGGTCGGATGACGACGGAGGTGGGCACAGGGAGCCTAGGACAATCCGTCGGGGTCCTTTCACCCTCAGATTTCCGCCCTGTATGTGAATAGGTTTTTTCGCTTATTCTATTTTTTTTTGGGCTTAAAAATGGAAACCAAGTTAGCGACTCTGAATGTGAGGGGCTTAAGGGATCGGGGTAAGGCTGCCCGCCTGCTCCGGGACCTTCTGTCCCTGGATGTGGATGTCGCCGCGATCGAAGAGACCCACTTTGTTTGCAGTGCCGATGCGTGTGTGCTGGAGGATGACTTTGTTGTCTATTCAGCATATGGGGACCGGTTTGCCAGAGGAGTTTCTTTGCTTGTCAGACGGACTCTTGATGCGAAGGTGGACCTTGTGCATACCGATGCCGAGGGCCGGTTGATCGTGGCCGATATTGCCGTGAAAAGTGGTTCGTTCCGAGTCGTTGCGGTTTATGCGCCCAATGACCAGGAGGAGCGGGTCTCGTTTTTTCGGCGGTTGGGGCCGTTCCTGGTTGATTCAACGCGCCTAGTTTTAATGGGGGACTGGAATGCCATTCTGGACCCCGACTTAGACAGGGGGCGGGGTGCTAGTGGGAGAAGGGACGATCGTAGCCTGGTTGATCTGATCGACGATTATGGTCTCGTCGATAGATACCGGGTCGATCATCCCGGGGGGAACATGTGGACGTGGGCTCTTAGTTGGCCTTCTGAAAAGGTGGTTAGCTACCTTGACAGAATGTTAGTGAGAAGAGCCGACATAGATCTGTTAGATTGCCCTACGTTCCACTGGGTAGGCTACACGGACCACAAACTCGTTTGTGCCCGTGTAGCGTTAGATCATAGGCCTAGAATGGCTGGCTACTGGAAGTTCAATCTGTCTTTACTGGACAGGCAGGACTTCCGGGAGCAGCTAACTAGATTAGTGCAGCGGGAATTAGTGGGGGCGGTTATCGGGAATAAGTGGTGGGAACGCCTTAAGTCTAGGATTAGGTCTTTCACCACTGATTTCAGCAAACGGCTCGCTCTAGATAGAGCTGAAAAGGTGAAGACACTTAAAGCTAGTTACACCCGGGCGGTGGCTGGGGGGGATCCCCTAGAGATAGCCTTAGCTAGGGCGGCCCTGGATCGTTTGAATAGCGAGCGGTACATGGGCCAGGTAATTAGACATAAGTTAAGTAAGATGTCTTCCGAAGCTGTGAACTTGGGCGCAGATCTGCGCAGGGAAGAGGTCCGTCGAGGTGGCGATCGTTTCATTCGTGAAGTCAAATCCCCGGAGGGGCACACTCTTCGGGCCACTGACGACATGTGCGAGGCGTTTCGGCGCCATTTCGGGAACCGGTTTACCAAGGAGCCTGGTCTCCGTGAGGAGGAGTTTCGCAGCTATTTGGCTGACTTTCCTCGGCTTTCGCCGACTGAAGCGGCTAGCTGCGAGGGAGAGATTACGGAGGGCGAAGTCTACGTGGTTTTGAAGAAGGTCGGCAGAGGCAAGTCGCCCGGTCTGGATGGTTTGCCCTATGAATTGTACTTGAGGCTGTCGCACATCTTTGTTCCGATTTTGACAGCAGTGTTCAACAACTGGTTTCGGTCGGGGTCCATCCCCAATCGGATTACCAGGGGCGTGATCACTCTGTTGAAAAAGGGCAAAGGTGGTGGGGGAACCTAGATGATTACAGGCCCATAACTCTGCTAAACACAGAGTTAAAGATTATGGCCAAGATCCTGCAGGAGCGTTTGCAGTCAGTTGCCGAGTCTCTGTTGGGACCTGAGCAGACTTGTTCTGTGAGGGGCCGAACAATTCAGAGCAACCTGCATCTGATCCGCACGATCATAGAGGGTGTAAAAGACGACGAAGAAGCCGCGCTGATCAATTTGGATCAGTCCAAGGCATTTGATAGGGTTGACCATCGCTACCTTGCTACTGTCCTGCAGGCCGCTGGATTCGAAGCCAACTTCTGCCGCTGGATTAGCCTCCTGTATCGCTCCCCCAGTGCTGTGGTACAGGTGAACGGAAGGTTGTCGGACGCGTTCGTGCTGTCTAGGTCGGTTCGTCAGGGTTGTCCGCTGTCGCCTCTCCTTTATGCTTTGGCGTTGGAGCCTCTCCTTCGCCGGCTGAAGGACGAGACCGGCAGTCCGGCCCTACGTGGAATTGCCGTGCCTGGAGGGTCTCGAGCCAGGGTTTCCGCGTACGCCGATGACGTATCTGCTTTCGTGTCGTCCCGCAGCGACATTGAGGCGGTACAGAAGGCGCTTGATCGGTACGAGAAGGTGACAGGGGCCAAGATAAACCGCGACAAGTCGTCCGGCTTGCGGTTAGGTGCCTGGAAGGGGTCGATCTTCCGGGCCGCTTCGGTTGGACGGACGGTCCTGTCCGCATTCTTGGAGTGTGGTTTGGGCCCGACCTCCAGCTGGAGAAGAATTGGTCTGAAGTACGTGCAAGGTCGATTCTGCCGGTCAGACTTGGAATCGACGGCGGTTGTCCGTGAAGGGCAGGGCGGAGGTGTGTGTTACATACATTTTCCCCTGATTCTTTATCGGTTGTCCGTACTTCCTCTCTGTAAAGACCGCAGGAAGGTGCTCGAGCGATCGCTATCCTCCATTTTATGGAGGGGACGCGTGAACAGGGTCGACAGACGAGTCTGCACCAAACGTCCGTGTCATGGGGGCTGGGAATGGAATGCCGCACCTTATGAGTCACATCCGTGCCTCTAGGGTTGGCTTTCCTACGCCGCGCATTGACTAGGGAGATCCGATTCTGGAGGGGATTGTTGGGACGCCTTCCCTAGCCTTACTATCAGTCCCCCCATCTCGAGGGCCGAGCGCCGTTGTAGGCTCCGGGATGAGTCGGATTTCATCCACGAGTGTCGGTTGGCCTTGAAGGCCATTCCCCGGTCCAGTGACCTTTCACGGCCTAGGAAGGTCTTCTATCGTGGTTTAGTGGAGGGTCGCGCGAAGGATAAACTACGTGATACGCTCGGCTTGTCGGAGGAGGAGTATCGCTCCTATTGGTCTTGGGCGCCAGCGGCGGATTACCTCAGTAACCCTGAGTTTTCGCTTACCTGGCGATTGGCTCGGAATCGGCTGCCTCTCAATGACAAGGCTTTCATATGGGGTTTGGCGGATTTGCCAGACTGTGAACGGTGTGGTCTTGGTTTAGAAGAAACGGCTGCGCACGCCTTCTACCATTGCCCCGGGTCCGCCCCCTTATGGGACCATGTCGGCGAGCTGACGGCTCGTCTCGCTCCCGAACAGCTAGTGTCCATGGATCGCGCATACGCGTGTGACAATGTGTCGCCCCGTATTCCGGGAGAAACGAATGGTGTTTCTGATGCTGATGGCCACGGCTCGAATGGTGATTTGGACGACGCGAATGGAGGAAGTCTTGCGGGGCAACCGTCTTTCTTATCAGCATCTAATCCAATTCTTTGAGCATCAGCTCAAGATGAAGATTAGATCTGATAGAAAACGATTGCATTCGACAGTCTTCAGCGAAAGGTGGGTAAAAAAGTAGCAAGCCTGGTTCGTGTGACCGGGGCTAGCCTTGATTTTCTTTTTAAGTCAACCTATAGCACATCGGGGTGGCTTCCTGTGGAACCCTCCCCTTGGTTAGGTTAGACAAGCTTAAGTGTACCTAGTTAATGTGAGTAAGTGTTGTTCCTGGCCTGTATCCCGGCTGCTCTTTGGTTATGGTCCAAGTCGAGATTCCCAACCTCCCCAGTTTGTTTTGGCCCCCTTTTTATCTCGACTGGGTCAGCTTTATATTACCCATTCCGGCATAATATTTTATCCTCTTTTCCCACTCCCTTAGCGAGAGTGCTTCTTGATTTTGTCCTCTGGGCAGAATACAGCTGCCTCTCTGTTTTGAGGGTTGGACGGTCCCTACTAACATATGTTATGTTTAGTTTGTATTTTGTGTTTATTTTAGTTATTTTTGGGTTCATCTCCCTCCCTCTCATTTTATCATTATTAGAATTTTATGTATAGAATTTATGTCATCATCAAATTTTTTATGGTTTGGGGCGCGTTTTGGTAGGTCCCCCTTGTGAGAATCTGGTATTATGGTGCATGAAGGATTGAGTGGTGATGGACAAGTTCTTGTGGTGAATGAGTAAATTGTAACGTATGAATGGGTCGTGAATCTGATTAGCTAGGTATAAGATAGTTAGTGAAGACCAGCCTCTACTCCCTCCCCTTTCGGCCTTGTGCCACAATTTATATATTTTACAAGAATAAATACCCTAGTTATAAGTATATATACCCAAAAAAACCGTAACAGCCCCCCCTTATTTTGGGTATATAATGGAATCTTCGTCAAAATATTAGTCAGGTTAATAAATACTTTAATTTCAAAAATAATGTTTTTTTTTTTTTTTTTTTTTAAAAGGGTAATATTAATATGTAACAAATATTTTAGTATTCTAAATTTTATTTTTATGTTTTTTTTTTTCCTTATATATTTTCTTGAAAATTAATATTCACACAAATTAGTCATATAACTTTGTTCACAGTTAAATACTTTGGGTTAATAAAACATGAACAATAATATTATAAGTTTAGATTGCGATCACGGCAAAAGTGGAAAGAATTGTTACTTTACCCATAGTTGGGACCCATTAAAACAGTTATTATCACTCCGGAGAAAAAAGTGATCCAGTAAAATCATTTATTATTTTATCCATAGCTGGGACCCATTAAAACAGTTACTATCACTCCGGGTCAGAGTGATCCAGAAAAATCATTTATTATTTTATCCATATCTGGGACCCATTAAAACAGTTACTATCACTCCGGGTCAGAGTAATCCAGGGAATCATTTAGAATTGGGCTCAAGGTAGGACCATTTACCTTTATACCCCGAAACTAAGGACTTACGTTCGTACCAAAAACTGAACTGACGCTTCTTAGGACAATAACTAACGGATGCAGTTTTACGTCCTACCCAGGACCTAATAAGGACCTTACAGAGACTTAACGGATGCAGTTTTACGTCCTACCCAGGACCTAAAATACAGGGGCCTTAGTGGATGCAGTTTTACATCTTGCCCAGGACCTAATAAGGACCTTAGTGGATGCAGTTTTACGTCTTGCCCAGGACCATTATAAAGGTCTAAGAAGTCAGCACTAAACATTGCAGAAGCAAAAATCCTGTAGTTTCCATTTCATAATCGGTTTTTTACAAATAAATCCGGCATATTATTTCCCGATTAAACATATTCAATTTGTACTGTTTTCTTCTATAGTTGGTCCCTTAACAAACTGATATTTCATATTGGTATGCTTTGATCTTTAATTTTGAATTTCTAGACAAAGCAATACTGCTCTGATCGCCGAGTAAATAATAATTGGCTCAGTTATTGCCAGTATTATAATTGTTTTCCTTAGCAATTTAAGAAAAATAACCTCTTGTGCTCTTTTCACAATGCAATACATCCAGCTTCACAAGTTAAAAGTGAAATCTTTCGCTGTTTCTTAATTCCTGCTGATTATTGGGTTACCATCCGCTAGCTTAAAGCAATAGCCTGTTCTATTCTTATGGTCTGGTGAATTAGCCCAATCAGCATCACAAAATTCTTCCAATTTTTAATAATTTATTGGATTGTCAAAAATACTAGGCATCGACTATTAGTCCACTTCAGATAACGTAATACTTGCTTCAAAAAATTATTAAAATGGACAGTCCACGGTTTACTTAAGTTTTTCGGATAATTTAGTAATCGAATAGCAGATTATTTTGCCTAGTTCATATCATGCAAATAATACTTCCGACCAATATTCTGTATTCATTTTTCCACTCCGCTATACCATCTTCTTATTCCTAATTGTGCTTCAATCCATTTCACATGGAGTAGTTCTTTGTTTCGCCATTTTGCATGTTAAATTTCCATAAAAGCCTTTCCATGTATCTCGATTAATCCATTGAAATCGTGTTGCCCTTAAATTTTTACTGTATACCAAGAAAAACATGATAGTTCGATCCAAATTGGTCATTTTAAAACTCATTTGTAGAGAACTCTTGATTTTTAATAGCGCGGCCTTACTCTTTGATACAATTAACATATTTTCGACCCAAATAACTAGAATTACTGATATTTTATTATTAAATGTCTGTGTACAGACATGGGTCACCTTGAGGAGATTGAAATTATTATCTCGTTAAATAACAATGGATTTAAATTATTCCATGTTTTTTTACTTATTTTGAGTCCATATAGTGACTTTTTTTTTAAAGTTTTTTTTTTCTTAAAGTTTCCATACATAATCATCACTTTTTTGTTTTAACCTTCTGGTGGTTCCATATACATTTCATAATCGATGGTGCATTCTGAAATAAGCCTTTTTTTTTTTTTTCAACATCCATATGATGTAGATCCTTACTACAATGGGCATCCATTTGGATCAAAACCCTAATTAAGACTTAATGTCACTACATAAGTCTTCCGCCCCATATTATCTATAAAAATAAATCCGTTAGCTACAAAAACGAACATCGCATACTGGCGATCTATTCTTAGTTCGCTTTACAATGTAAGCCCAACGGCTGCCAATGATATTTCTATCATCAATTTAACTAAGACTTAAGATTTCTACATAAGTCGTCCCCCCCCCTTATATCTATGAAAATCCGTTAACTATAAAACGAACCTTGTAGACTGACGATCTATCCTTAGTTCGCTCATAGTACGGCTGCCGATGATAATCATCATCATCATCCGGGGCGTTTTGAGTTAAGTGTGTGGCTTATTGCTTTTTTTCGACAAGCGTTTGAGAATTGTGTGGAAGAACGGATAAGTGTTTCATTTATTTTGCTAAAAACCTTTTGATTCTTTAGTTTTTGACTGATTTCTGGAGTTTGTTTCATTTTCTTTAATTTTTACTTTTGATTTCTTTCCTGTATTTTTCCCTCCCCACCGTTTTGTTTGTATTATTTTGTTTGTATTATTTTGGTTGTATTTATTTTGTTTTCTCTTTATTTGTTTGCATTTTCTTTGGTTATCCTTGGTTTTGTACTGCCTTTTATTTTGTTTATGACTTTTGAAAAAAAAACTTTTAAAAAAAAAGAGGAAAAGAAAATACAGTTCGTTTAGTCGCGGCCAAAATGGCCGACGACACGAACATAAACATGTCGACGGAGTCACCACCGGTGCAAACCGAAAATTTGTCACCAATGAAAACGAAGGCCTGGTCCGAAAGTGGACCAAAGAAGAAAGACTCTGCATTTTATGAACAGCAGAGAACCAAATACGAACAATTTTTGGATGGTAATGATTTTAAAACTATCCCGGAGGTTTTCGACGCTATCAAAGTTAAAGTGATTTCTCTGCTGACAACAGATGTCAAGACGCATAAGTTGATTGGAGTCAGCAGAGAAAACGTGGAAGAGGCGTTAAAGACGCTAAAGATTTTCCCCAAAATGCTAGCCCGCAGGAGCAATGCCATGTGGGACATTTTACTGGGCTCAGAGCAGGAGGCAAAGCAGCTGGCTGGAACCATTCTATCCACAGCCAACTTACGGCTGCAAACGGAATATATGGGAACGCGAAAAACGCGTATCACGGTCCATGGTGTTCCGGCCGACATTTCCCTGGATAGGATGGGGGCGTTCTTTGCAAAATTCGGCCAGGTAGAGGAGGTGAACTCGGTTAGAAGCAAGTCAGGGATAGCCACCGGAGATATGGTGCTCCAAGTAGTCCTGGATAAGGACAATTTCCGGGACGTGCCCAACGTTCTGACGTGCCGACAGAAGAAGATGCTGGTGGTGGTGGAAGGGCGGAGGCCGTGTTGTTGGGCATGTGGTGCAGTCGGGCACATGGCGAAGGAGTGCCCTGGGAAAAAGGCCCAACCAAAAACAAAAGATGCGCCAGCAGTAGCAGCAGTAACAGTGACAGAGGTGGCTCCAACAAAGGAGAAAGTTGGCCCGGATGCCTGGACGGAGGTCAAGAAAGGGGGCAAAGCAGCTTCTTCAACCGCGGAGAAGCAGAGAGAACAACCCAAACCCCAGCAGAAACCAAAAGAGAAGTCCCAGCAGCAGCAAGAGCGACAACTAGCTCTTGAGAAACCCCAGCAGACAAACCAGCAGCAGGAGCAGCAGAAGAAACCAGAACGGGGGCAGCAGAAGCAACAACAACAACAACACAAACAGAAGCGGGTGGAGGAAAAGACAGCAATGGAGGTTGA
>CAHIKZ030004265.1:0-23982 GCA_903632075.3 Acanthosepion pharaonis
ATTTTTCCCTAAAACATAAAATTTTAATAACCTTTAAAAATTAAAAATTAAAAAAAAAAAAAGGTTTTTAAATTTTTTAAATTTTTCAAATTTTTTTTGCTTTATAATGTTTTAAATTTTTAAATTTTTAATAAGCTTGAAAATTAAAACTTTTTAAAAAAATTTTTTTCCCTAAAAACTTTATTTAAATTTTTAAAAAATAAATTTTAAATTTTTAAAAATTTTTAAACGTTTTAAAAAAAAATTTTTTAAAACATCCTTTACTAAATTTCATTTTTTTTTTTTAAAAATAAATTTTGGCTTGAAACGTTAAAAAATAGTAAAAAAATTCTTTCGTAAAACATATTTTTAAATTTTAAAAAATTTTTAAAAAATTTAAGTACCGTTAAAACTTAAAAAATTAAAACAAAATTTTTTTTTCCCGTTTATCTATAAATTTATTATTTTTAAAATTTTTTTTTAAAAAATTTAAATTTTAAAAAAGGGGGAAAACTTGCTAAAACGTTCTTTCATAAAAATATTTTTAAATTTTTAAAATTTGAATGCCGTTAAAACTTAAAACTAGAAAACTTGTTTTGAGTTTTCCCTTTTAATAACTTGAATAAATTTTAAAAAAATTTTTTAAATTTTTAAAACTTGAAAACTTAAAATGTCAAAACTTCTTTTTACTAAATCCATTAATTTAAATTTTAAAAAAAAATTTGAAACCGTGAAAACTTAAAATAGTTAAACAATTTTTTCATCGATTTAACTTTACTAAATTTATTATTTTTAAAATTTTTAAAAGTTATTTTAATTTTAATAAGTTTAAAATTTTAAAAAAAAAAATTTTTTTCACAAATATTTATTTAAATTTTTAAAAAAAAAAATTTAAATTCCTTTTTAAAAAAAAAATTTAAAAAAATTTTTTAAAATTTTGTTTTTTTTTTTTCAACTTTTTAAAAGTTTTAAAAAAATTTTTAAAATTTTTTAAACGTTAAAATTTAAAAACTTAATTTAAAATTTTTTTTGAAAAATTTTAAACCTTTTTTAAAACAAAAATTTTTTTAAACCTTGAAAACATAAAACTAAAAAATAATATGTTTGAATTTTTCCCTTATCATAATTTATTGATTTATAAGTTTTACAAGGGATTTAAAAATTTAATGGTTAAAATTTTAAAAATAAGTAAACGTTGTTTTTTAAAAAAATTTTTTAATAAACCTTTTTCATAAAAATTTTTATACCTTGTAAAAATTTAAAAAATTAAAATAAATTTTTTTTCATTAAACCCTTTTTTATAAATTTTTTTATTTTTAAATTTTCAAAATTTTTTAAATTTTTAATTAAAATTGAAAACGTAAAACCTTTTTTAAAAAAAAAAACCTTTTTAAAAAAAAATTTTTTTTTGTAAAAAAATTGAAACTTAAAACAAAATTTTTTTGACAAAAATAGTTTTTTAATTTCTTATTTATAATTTTTTAAAAATTTTTTAAATTTTTGAAGTAAATTAAAATTGAAAAATTCAAAACGTTGACGTAAACACTTTTTGGAAACCTTTTAAAAAAAATTTGTAAAACCTAAAAAAAAAAAAAATTAAAAAATCAATTTTTTGATCGAT
Source organism: Acanthosepion pharaonis (assembly GCA_903632075.3). Lineage (NCBI taxonomy): Eukaryota > Metazoa > Mollusca > Cephalopoda > Sepiida > Sepiidae > Acanthosepion > Acanthosepion pharaonis. The sequence goes on from CAHIKZ030004265.1 coordinate 1,601, forward strand.
TAAAAATTTTATTATAATTTATTGACTTTATAATTTTTTCACAAAGTTATTTAAAATTTTTTAAATAACGTTGAAAACGTTGAAAAAATAAACACTTGCTTTTTCTAAATCCCTTTATTGTAAACCTTTGTAAAACATAAATTTTATTCCTGTGAAAACATTGAAAATTAAAAAAATATGTTTTTTTAAAAAACTTTATCTTTAATTTTTTTTTAATTTTTCCCAAATTTTTAAATTTTAAAATTAAAATTAAAAACTAGTCCCAAAAAATTTTTTTCCCCAAAAATTTTTAAAAACCCTTTTAAAACATAAAATTTTAATTTCCTGTGTCAAAACATTTTGAAATATTAAAATCAAATTTTTTTTATTCCTTTTCATCATAATTTCATTGACTTTATAATTGCTACCTCCTTGCAAGATCCTTGAAAACGCTGCTTTAAAAATATACTAAAGAAAATCAAATTTAAAATGCAGATATATCAATACTGATAACCATTTCTGCTATTAGTTATGTTAAATTTGTGTAAGATTTTTTTTTAAATATATATGCACATGTATATAATTGAGTGTGTGCACATATATATATATATATATATATATATATATATACACACACACACACACACACACACATGCATGCACACACATACACACACATATGACTAAACAAATATGTATAACTTTGTCGACAACATGGTGCTCACATTGTTTGAGAGAAGAAAAAATTTGTGTATATATATATATATATATATATATATATATATATATATATATATATATATATTAACAATATTCAATTAATTTTAATGAAAATGCATCTCCCACTTCCCATTGCCCCTCCCCTGTCAAAAGATTAGATTCAGTTAACAGATAAAAATCCAAAGTAATGAGGCTTATTCGTCCTCATTGCTTATAATTTATTTATTTATTTCTCAGTCATTCTAATTACCTTTCTCTGTATGTATCTGCCAAGCCAATCAGTCACACATCCCATTCTCATATTATTTATTTTTATCCCCTCCTCAAATAAAGCAAGGCTAGCTTAGACAAGCACATAATCACATGAAACAAGAAAAAGTAAAAAAAAAAAAAAAAAATTTTTTTAAATTGTATGAAAGAAAGATAAAAGCAAATGACACCAAAACAAAAAAAATATTCTACATGAATGAACAATGATATTTCTGTTTTTGGAAAGGTGTTGCTGCTTCCACACACTGTTGACTTGTTAAACAAAACAGGATGTTTTTCCTGTTATTTTCCCTTACTTAAGCAAAGGAAATCCTATTTACAAGTTTAAAAAAAGAAAGAAAACAAACCTAAGGTATAAATTATTGGCTTATTTATTTATTTCACTGATCTGTAATCAATACTATTGCATGTTGCATGTTTGAGAAACTGTAAAATAATGGAATGTGATGGTTCATCAAAGTTATTTTGGTGTTGAACTGATCACAAGGGGGTTTTTGTTGTTGTCCTTGATCACATTTTGTTTGTTTCTGTTTTTTTCTTATCATTTGACAGCAAAACCAACATCATATTTATGCTTCTATTTATTTCTCATATCTCTGCGTCTAACAACTTTTTTCAGTTTTATTTATTGTTTCAATAATAACCTAGTCAGTTAAATGAAAAAAAAAAAATTGTTGACATTTTTTCCCTCCCTTTTTAATTCCTCTTAAACTGTGATCAAGTTATTTAAAATTCCCTATTGACCCCCAATTTTCTCTCTTTCTCTATCTCTTTCAATTTAAAAAATATTCTTATCACTTTTTTTTTAATAAAATGTGTTTTACTTGGCAGGATGAGTTTCCCCTATCCCCCTGATTGCCTACCTCTCCTATCTGTGCAGACCCTACCAACCAATCAAGAAATATGAATGTAAGTGTGTGTGTATATATATATATATATATATATATATATATATAATGTGTGTGTAAAAAAAAAAAAAAAAAAAATTCCTCCCACCTACCCTGCAAAAAATGAGGAAAAGGAGTGGCAGTGATTTTACAGTTTCTGTTATATCAGATGGCTTTTTTTTTATTTTTGGTTTATTTTTGTTCTTGGACCTCCCCAGCCCTCCCTTCATTTGATGCTTCATGTCTGCACTGTATAATGCAAAGATACAGAGCAGTAGTGTGTGTGTTTTTTTTTATTGGTCTCAAATAATTAAGAATAAGGTTAACATCTAACTGAAGCAGCACCTGGCTAACCTCTAATATTCACTATTAATATAAATCTTGTTGCAGAGAAAAAAGAAAAACATTTTTTCAACAAGTTCCTTTAGCTGCCAATTCTTTGATCAATAAGAAAATTCATTCCTACCTTCAATACATCATATATTTTTTTGTAATTTTATTTCCAAGCATATCACTGTAACTATTTTGTTTTATGATTGTTTTTTTCTTTCTATATTTTTTTATATATATATATATATATATATATATATATATATATACATACATACATACACACAAATACACACACACGTGTGTGTGTGTGTATGTCTGTGAGAAGAAAAGAAAGTCGTTGGTGTTTTAGTGTCAAACAAAAGTCAAGATGGTGATTATCCTAATTATTCTTTAGCCTCTGACTCTGGGAATTCTTTATTTAGAAGTTTACATCCATTGATCTCCCCATGACACAAAACTATCTTCTTCACCTCAAAAAGAATAATTTGTTGATTTTAAGTTTGTTGAAAACCTCACCTACTAAAATAATTTAAAATAATAAAAATTTTAAAAATTTTTTAAATGACTGATGTTTTTGTGGTGCTGACATTGAGAATAGCAACAGCAATGAAAAACATTGTCGTCCATCATAACAGCATCAGTAAATGAAAACAGAACAAAATAATGAATGAATGAACAAAGAAAAGAATGAATTGGTGCTGAATGAATGTAACATTTGAGAAATTAAGGGCAGTTGAACCAGTAAATCCTACAACCACAAAATGTGGACATTGAACATAAATTTGACTGAAATTATTGGTTTCAATGTGCCCCTACCCAGTGCAATATATAATTTGTCAATTCTAATTTAAATTAATTTATTCATTTATATATCATATCACTAAATTATTAACAGTTCATTTATTATTCTCTCTCTTATTGTATATACATGCGTACATAAAAATTTGTGTGGACACACAAACCTAAATAATCTGCAGCAGTAACCTAAGGAAGAGTAAAAAAAAAAATATATTAATGAATGAAAAAATCTGATACCCTTCCCACAATAAAACTAAAAAAAACTTTTTCCTTCTTTTCTTATATACATATATATTTTTTTCTCTAAGTGATTTGAAAAAGAATGATATTATTATACTATAAAAAAAACCCTCACCTACAACAATCTAATCAGCCCCTCCCTAACCGTTATTTCCCCTCCTCCACCCAACTGAACTCTGATGTTTTCTTCACCCATAGTTATTATCAAGTAGTGAAGAGCTATTTCTGTACATGGAAATAGTTCTATAAACCATCACCCATCAAAGCGGCAAAATGATTTTTTTCTCCCTTTGGACTGACACTGGTCAAGTCTTTACAAAAGCAGCAAGTGTTCATATTGGAGGTTGTCGCTTTAAGAAAAAAAATTGTGAAGGTTTATTCTGCCAGCAATTAATAATTCAGTGTAAAATATCATGATTAAAAAAAATAAAAAAGACCATTACTGGTGGTGATTTTTATGGATGAATATTGTATTTTCTTAATTTTCCACAAGAAGAAAATGAAGACCTTATTCTGCTAAGACATGGCTAATTCAGAAACCAAATTTATCATTATTCAGATCTTAAGCCCACCAAAGTTTTGAGCATTTGCATTGTTTCTTGTATAGTTGTCATTTTTTTTTTTTTTTGAAATATTCAAACCCCAATTTTTTATCATAAAATTCAGTCAAAAGAAAGTATGTCAAGATAAAATTAACAACTTCTACCATATAAAAATTTGTACTGTAAAGATAACTATGAAGACCTTTTCAATTGTTCATTGTCAAATGTCTCCTTCCAGGTATACACTGCAATAGTCAATTGAAATACCATGGCATAGAAAACAAAAATGAGAAAATCCATTATTCTATACAAATAATTTCATCATGTAATAATAAAGCAGATAACTTAATCCATTGTATGACTCTTCTAACATTTCTAGCCTTTCATTTTCTGCATCTCTTTTTGTAACTGTAAATATTTAATAGATTATATTTCAATCTGAACCCTTTGTTCAGCTTTACACTTAAGAAAGAACAGAAAGGATGCTTTAACTGAAGTACTGAATACTTATTTATTTTTTTAAAAATTCTGCATATATCAATTAGTTTAGATTTCTTCCTACCAGAGAAACTAATATAAGAAAATAAATAACAAATAATAGGAACATTGTGTCTATCACAAAAATAACAAGGGACTTTGATTTATTTACAAAATCAAAACATAAGTATCAACATTTTTTTTTTATTCTACTGCAAAGAATCATAATAAATTGTGTCACACTCCTGATGAATGTGTTCAAAAGATCTACTTCTTTCTGAACCACAGATATGGAAATTCAACAAATAGTTATATTTGAGTGAGTGAATGTGCAGTTGTATGTGTGTGTGTGTGTAAACATATTTTATCAATGATGGCATACTAAGAAGAACAAGCAAATCCAAACTTATGTGGGGGAAAATATCATTTTTTTTGTATAATAATTTGAAAAAATCTAGCTTTTCCATTTTATTTTTCCTAACAGAATCTTAAAATCTCTTTAGCCGCTTGATTGTCTCTTTATGTCCACTTGTAAATAAACTCCAATATCAAAGCATTTAAAGCTCAAAGGCACATTTCATTTTCTTTCAGAATTTTTCATCATTACTCCTTTTGTGCTTTTTTAGTGACAGCATAAAAAGCTGGAATAATTATCATTATAATTAATTATCATTATTATTTATTACCATTATTATTGATTATTACAATGATTACCTTTATGATTTATTATTATTATTATTATTATTATTATTATTATTACTAGTAGTAGTAGTAAAAATATGAGAACATTTTTTTCAACATTTTTTTCAAAAAGGAACCATTTTTAGTTTCAGGTTGACGTTGTGGCAGTAGCTATAAAAATAAAATAAAAAAATAGACTGTAGCCTTTATCTCTTGTTGTAGTTAGTTGAAAAAAATGAAAAAAGCAAAAAAAATTGTGAAAAACCTTTAAAAAAATTTTTAAAAAAATTAAAAATATAAAAGAAAGAAAAATTATTTAAAAAAAAACAAAAAAATACTTTTTAAAAATTTTAAAAATGAAAAAAGACAAAAAAAATAAAAAAGAAAAACCCAGAATTGCAAACATGCTCAAAATCATTTATCTCTAATCATTACCTGTAAACCAGAATGTAATCTGTTTTTGCATTGGGATCCTTGAACCACTGGTATAAAAGATAAGAAAGGTTGTAAAATAAAATAAAAAATGCTCAGGACCTAAGCAATTATTTGGAAAGCTGATAAAACTGAGTGCCAGACCGACTGCTCACTGTTTCACACTACTTCATGCCTACATCTAATATAAACACTAAAGGGAATCAATACATTACAATGCACACACACACACACACACACACACATGCACGTGTTGTATGTACATACATGCATATGTGTATATGTGACATCTTATTTCAATAGTAGGGACCGACTGCATGTTATACAAGTAGCAATTCTTTCTGTAATGAATTATATAAGCTAGAGCTAAATGAAATCTGTAGAGCTCGGTCTCAGAAAAGAGTTTTGTTCAGAGCTTGGTAGTGTAGGTTTTTTTTGGCCCATTATTGATCTGCCTCTTTAGAAACTTGCCAACCCTTCTGCTCCAGGATCCTTCCCAATTTATTCAAATCCAACAGCTAGTAGTCTTAGTCAGGGCCAGTTTCTTAAACTATATACTTTATGAAGACCATTGAAAACTACTTGAAATCTTTTGCAATGGTTACTTCTCACAAAGAAAAAAAAATATATCAACATTTTTACTCCCTTTAATCTGTTTTCAAAATTTAAGATTTAAATGGAGGTTTCATAGTCCTAGCTGTAGATTAAATTAAAAAGAAAACAAAGTTTTTCAAGAAGAGCTTTGGTTAGATTTGCAAAGTGAACAAATTTAATCTGTCTTCTCGTCCCTGCTTTATAATATTCATTAAAACATTTCATGCTTATAAAAAAATTTTAATTCAAAAATTTTCTTCCTGAAACAAACATATTCATTCAAGTAAAATTTAAGGATTATTGTATCATATTTGATTACAAAAAAATAAATATGATTATCCTGACCTCTCAAAACACTAAATAAATTTGCATAGTTTGTAGATTCAGGGTTGTCTGATGGCAACAACATAGAAGAATTAGAAAATGAGCTTTTTCAGAATCAGAAATGCAAAAGAAAAACTTTTCAATTCAAAAGTTAATTGTATTTCTGCAATAGTAAACAAAACATAGTTGCTATTACTTAGATGTTTTTATTTAGTAGTGTGAGATGGTGATAGAGATTTTTTAAGGTGCAAGTGATGATTTGAAGCCTGGCTTGCTATGTGTTTGTAAAGAACAGCAAAAGTTCTAAGCATTGTTAACACATTGCTGCTTTGGCCACACCCTCTACTTGCCGCATGAATGACTCTCTCTCTCTCTTTTTATTTATTTTATTTATTTATCAACTGTTTTTCGGCTAAAGTCCTGGATCCCAACTGGGCAACTGTGAGAATGGTGAAACTTGTGGTCATGTGATTTGTATATATTGCTGGGATGTATCTTTGATCTACAAATCAAATCAAATAAATTAAAAAAAAAAAAAAAAAAAAAAAAAAAAGATGTAGTATTGAGATTTAAATCAAGTTGTCAGAATTTTGATAAGGGAGATCTATTTTTATAAGACCATATTTTTCAAGCAAAGTGGCCGAAATATATTGAGTTCATATACAAGATGGTTGACTTGTTTTTTCACTCTCATAGGTGTTGTGGTGGAGAACGTTTCGTGCTGTCCAGTTCCCTTTGTGACGTATGTACCATCATCCCGTCATCAGAATGTAAAAGTGATGATTTTGTAGCACTTATCAAGAAAACTTTACAAAAAAACTAAAACATCTACGTTTGCTACTACCTACTGCTATTAAGCTGGTGGTCAGAGAGAGCCGGAGAATGGAGGACAGTTCTGGGCAACATTCTTTTTAATTAAATTTTTCTGCTTTTTCTTAATTTACAAAAAAATATTTTTAATTTTTTTTTTTTTTTTTTTTAAATCTTATTTTAATAAAATTACCAGCAGGTTTAGATCCGGTCAAATGATGGTCTTAACAGAGGCTACAGACTCTGTACACAGAATGAGGAGAATTGAATAACTACTGAACTATTAAAAGCCATATTTCATGTGTGAAGACACAGCACCATCCTTTTAAAAGAAAAAAAATTTAAAAAAAATTAAAATAAAATAAAAAAAATTAACAAAAAAAATAATGAAAATCATTATCTGAATTCTTTGATAAACTGGGATATATTTTTTCGATGGATTTCAAAAAATTCTTTTGATATTCAGTAGATATAGTAGCTAACATTTGTCTGTCTGTCTGACTAATTATTTATTTGTAACAATAACTCTTATGTAATGAATAGAAAAATAATATCCAGATTCATTTTTTATTCTTCGAATATATTTTTTATTTAATATTTCAATTCTGACAATTTCTGCAAATTCACTCAAATAAGTAGACTGAGAAATTAGCTGAGAAAATCTCACCATTTTTAAATTGCACAATTAAGTATTCTAATTGAAAACAAATATTCACCTGCTGGTGACAGCCATCAAATAAATTTAAAGCACCACAGTTCCAAGATACTAATCAAGTAAATCACATCCATGTAACACAATAAATATTTAGAGATGTAATCTAAGGTATTTGAAATCATATTTTTTTATCAAATCATTAAAAGGTTAAAATGTATTGTTTTTTCGATTTACATACCAAGGGATGTACATTTGCTTTTTCTATTCTAAACCTGTAAAAGATACCAAAACTAGCTTTTGCGTAAAAGAAATTGGAAAAAATGCCAAAAAAATATAAAATTTGTGGCTATGCCAATATTTTAAAGCTTCTTCAAGAAATATAAAAAAATAGCTAGTAGATGCATTTACATTTGATAATACAGGAAAAATTTCATTGAAACTTAAAACAGATGACTTAATTTTAGGAAGAAATATAAGCGTTTATATCTTTGAAAATCTTAACAAAAATTTCTTGTAAAGACAATGCTAAATGCTGGTAAAAATTCATCAAAATAATATCATTGGTAATTAGGATAAGTTAAAACATAAAGAAACTAGTAAAAAAATTTTTAAATAAAATCGATTACGAAAAATTTTTTTAATTTTTGTTTTTAAACTTTAAAAAAAAAATTTTTAAAAAATTAAAACGTTTAAAAACATTGTTTTTAAATTTCCCCATTTTTTAAATTTTTTAAAAAAAAAATTTTAAAAATGTAAAATTTTTTGGGGAAAATAAAATTTTTAAATTTTATAAAAATTTTTTTATGTAAAATTTTTTAAAATTTAAAAATTTTTTTTACGTTAAAACTTAAAATATTTAAAAATTTTTTTTACAATTTTAAAATTTTAAAAATTTTTTTTTTAAAAGTTTAAAAATTTTTAAAAAAAAATAAATTTTAGAAAAACTTTTCCCAAAAATTTTTTTTTCCAAAAATTTTTAAAATTGAAAAAAAAATTTTTTTTGAAAAATTTAAAATTTAAAATCAATTTTTAAAATTTTTAAAATTTTTAATTTTAAAAAAAAAGTTTTAAAAATTTTAAAAAAAAAAAATTTTAAAATTAAAACTTTAAAAATTTTTATTTAAATTTTAAAAATTTTTAAATTTTAAAAAACAATGGTGAAAACTTTAAAATTTTTTATAAATTTTTTAAAAATTTTTAAAAATTTTTTTGAAAATTTTAAAAAATTAAAATTTTTTAAAAATTTTTGTTTTTTAAAAAATTTTTTTTTTAAAAAAATTTTTTTAAAATTTTTAAAAAAAAAATTTTATTTTTTTTTAAACTTAAAATAATTAAAAAAAATTTTTTTTTCACAAGTTTAAATTTTTTAAAAATTTAAAAAAAATTTAAAAGTTTAAAAAAAATTTTTTAAAATTTTTTTTCTTAAAATTTTTTTTTAAAAATTTAAAATTTTAAAAATTTTAAAATTTTAAAGTCCGTTAAACTTAAAAAAAAATTTTTTTTAAAAATTTTTAAATTTTAAAAATTTAAAATTTTAAAATTTAAATTTTGGGTTTAAAATTTTTTAAAAAAACCCTTTTTTTTTTTTTAAATTTTTTTAAGTTTTAAAAAAAATTTTAAAATTTTATGTACCTGTGTCAAAACATTTAGAAACTAGTTAAAATCAATATGTTTTGATCGATTACATACCGTTTATCTATAATTTCATTGACTTTATAATGTTTTCACAAAGTTATTTAAATTTTGAAGTAAGCGTTGAAAACGTTGAAAAACTAGTCCAAACAGCTTGCTTTTTGCGTAAATCACTATATATTGTAAACCTTTGTAAAACATAAAATTTGTAATGTACCTGTGTCAAAACTTTAGAAACTAGTTAAAATCAATATGTTTTGATCGATTACATACCGTTTTCTATAATTTCATTGACTTTATAATGTTTTCACAAAAGTTATTTAAATTTTGAAGTAAGCGTTGAAAACGTTGAAAAACTAGTCCAAACAGCTTGCTTTTGCACGTAAATCACTATGTATTGTAAACCTTTGTAAAACATAAAATTTGTAATGTACCTGTGTCAAAACATTTAGAAACTAGTTAAAATCAATATGTTTTGATCGATTACATACCGTTTATCTATAATTTCATTAACTTTATAATGTTTTCTGAAGTTATTTAAATTTTGAAGTAAGCGTTGAAAGCGTTGAAAAACTAGTCAAACAACTTGCTTTTGCACGTAAATCACTATGTATTGTAAACCTTTGTAAAACTATAAAATTTGTAATGTACCTGTGTCAAAACATTGAAACTATTTAAAATCAATATGTTTTTGATTGATTACATATCGTTTATCTATAATTTCCATTGACTTTATAAATGTTTTCGAATTATTTAAATTTTTGAAGTAAGCGTTGCAGAAACGTTGAAAAACTAGTCAAAGCAAGCTTGCTTTTTTGCGTAAATCACTATATGTTGTAAACCTTTGTAAAACATAAAATTTGCGATATACCTGTGTCAAAACTTTAGAAACTAGTTAAAATCAATACGTTTTTGATCGATTACCATACCTTTTTATCTATAATTTCATTGACTTTTATAATGTTTTTTTCACAAGTTATTTAAATTTGAGTAAGCGTTGAAAACAATTTGAAAAACTAGTCAAACAGCTTGCTTTGCGTAAATCACTATGTATTGTAAACCTTTGTAAAACATAAAATTTGTAATGTGCCTGTGTCAAAACATTAGAAACTAGTTAAAATCAATATGTTTTGATCGATTACATATCGTTTATCTATAATTTCATTGACTTTATAATGTTTTTCACAAAGTTATTTAAACTTTTGAAGTAAGCGTTGAAAACGTTGAAAACTAGTCAAACAACTTGTTTTTGCACGTAAATCACTATGTGTTTGTAAACCTTTGTAAAACATAAAATTTGTAATGTACCTGTGTCAAAACTTAAGAAAACTAGTTAAAATCAATATGTTTTGATCGATTACATTCGTTTATCTATAATTTCATTGACTTTATAATGTTTTCCAAAGTTATTTAAATTTTGAAATGGCGTTGAAAAGGTTGAAAAACTAGTTCAAACAGCTTGCTTTTGCGTAAATCACTATGTATTGTAAACCTTTGTAAAACATAAAATTTGTAATGTACCTGTGTCAAAACCTTAGAAACTAGTTAAAAATCAATATGTTTTGATCGATTACATACCGTTTTTATCTATAATTTCATTGACTTTTATAATGTTTTCACAAAAGTTATTTAAATTTTGAAGTAAGCGTTGAAAACGTTGAAAAACTAGTCCAAACAGCTTGCTTTTGCACGTAAATCACTATGTATTGTAAACCTTTGTAAAACATAAAATTTGTAATGAAACTGTGTCAAAACTTTAGAAACTAGTTAAAATCAATATGTATTGATCGATTACATATCGTTTATCTATAATTTCATTGACTTTATAATGTTTTCACAAAGTTATTTAAATTTTGAAGTAAGCGTTGAAAACGTTGAAAAACTAGTCCAAACAACTTGCTTTTTGCGTAAATCACTATATTATAAACCTTTGTAAAACATAAAATTTTGTAATGTTTGTCAAAACATTAGAAACTAGTTCAAATCAATATGTTTGATCGATTACATTACCGTTTATCTATAATTTCATTGACTTTATAACAAAGTTATTTTAAATTTTGAAGTAAGCGTTGAAAACGTTGAAAAACTAGTCAAACAACTTACTTTTTGCACGTAAATCACTATATATTGTAAACCTTTGTAAAACATAAAATTTTTAATGAAACTGTGTCAAAACTTTAGAAACTAGTTAAAATCAATATGTTTTGATCGATTACATATCGTTTATCTATAATTTCATTGACTTTATAATGTTTTCACAAAGTTATTTAAATTTTGAAGTAAGCGTTGAAAACGTTGAAAAACTAGTCAAACAGCTTGCTTTTTGCACGTAAATCACTATGTATTGTAAACCTTTTGTAAAACATAAAATTTGTAATGTACCTGTATCAAAATTTTAGAAACTAGTTAAAAATCAATATGTTTTGATCGATTACATATCGTTTATCTATAATTTCATTGACTTTATAATGTTTTCTCAAAGTTATTTAAATTTTGAAGTAAGCGTTGAAAACGTTGAAAAACTAGTCCAAACAGCTTGCTTTTTGCGTAAATCACTATGTATTGTAAACCTTTGTAAAACATAAAATTTGTAATGTACCTGTGTCAAAACATTTAGAAACTAGTTAAAATCAATATGTTTTGATCGATTACATACCGTTTATCTATAATTTCATTGACTTTATAATGTTTTCACAAAGTTATTTAAATTTTGAAGTAAGCGTGGAAAACGTTGAAAAACTAGTCAAACAGCTTGCTTTTTGCACGTAAATCACTATGTGTTGTAAACCTTTGTAAAACATAAAATTTGTAATGTACCTGTGTCAAAACTTTAGAAAACTAGTTAAAATCAATATGTTTTGATCGATTACATATCGTTTATCTATAATTTCATTGACTTTATAATGTTTTCACAAAGTTATTTAAATTTTGATAAGCGTTGAAAACGTTGAAAAACTAGTCCAAACAGCTTGCTTTTGCGTAAATCACTATGTATTGTAAACCTTTGTAAAACATAAAATTTGTAATGTAACTGTGTCAAAACTTTAGAAACTAGTTAAAATCAATATGTTTTGATCGATTACATACCGTTTATCTATAATTTCATTGACTTTATAATGTTTTCACAAAGTTATTTAAATTTTGAAGTAAGCGTTGAAAACGTTGAAAAACTAGTCAAACAGCTTGCTTTTGCGTAAATCACTATGTATTGTAAACCTTTGTAAAACATAAAATTTGTAATGTACCTGTGTCAAAACTTTAGAAACTAGTTAAAATCAATATGTTTTGATCGATTACATACCGTTTATCTATAATTTCATTGACTTTATAATGTTTTCACAAAGTTATTTAAATTTTGAAGTAAGCGTTGAAAACGTTGAAAAACTAGTCCAAACAGCTTGCTTTTTTGCGTAAATCACTATGTATTGTAAACCTTTGTAAAACATAAAATTTGTAATGTACCTGTGTCAAAACTTTTTAGAAACTAGTTAAAATCAATATGTTTTGATCGATTACATACCGTTTATCTATAATTTCATTGACTTTATAATGTTTTTCACAAAGTTATTTAAATTTTAAAGTAAGCGTTGAAAACGTTGAAAAACTAGTCAAACAGCTTGCTTTTGCGTAAATCACTATGTATTGTAAACCTTTGTAAAACATAAAATTTTGTAATGTACCTGTGTCAAAACTTTAGAAACTGCTTAAAATCAATATGTTTTGATCGATTACATACCGTTTATCTATAATTTCATTGACTTTATAATGTTTTCACAAAGTTATTTAAATTTTGAAGTAAGCGTTGAAAACGTTGAAAAACTAGTCCAAACAGCTTGCTTTTGCGTAAATCACTATGTATTGTAAACCTTTGTAAAACATAAAATTTGTAATATACCTGTGTCAAAACTTTTAGAAACTAGTTAAAATCAATATGTTTTGATCGATTACATATCGTTTATCTATAATTTCATTGACTTTATAATGTTTTCACAAAGTTATTTAAATTTTGAAGTAAGCGTTGAAAACGTTGAAAAACTAGTCAAACAGCTTGCTTTTTTGCGTAAATCACTATGTATTGTAAACCTTTGTAAAAGATAAAATTTGTAATGTACCTGTCAAAACTTTAGAAACTAGTTAAAATCAATATGTTTTGATCGATTACATACCATTTATCTATAATTTCATTGACTTTATAATGTTTTCACAAAGTTATTTAAATTTTGAAGTAAGCGTTGAAAACGTTGAAAAACTAGTCCAAACAGCTTGCTTTTGCACGTAAATCACTATGTATTGTAAACCTTTGTAAAACATAAAATTTGTAATGTACCTGTGTCAAAACTTTAGAAACTAGTTAAAATCAATATGTTTTGATCGATTACATATCGTTTATCTATAATTTCATTGACTTTATAATGTTTTCACAAAGTTATTTAAATTTTGAAGTAAGCGTTGAAAACGTTGAAAAAATAGTCCAAACAGCTTGCTTTTTGCGTAAATCACTATGTATTGTAAACCTTTGTAAAACATAAAATTTGTAATGTACCTGTGTCAAAATTTTAGAAACTAGTTAAAATCAATATGTTTTGATCGATTACATATCGTTTATCTATAATTTCATTGACTTTATAATGTTTTCACAAAGTTATTTAAATTTTTGAAGTAAGCGTTGAAAACGTTGAAAAACTAGTCAAACAAGCTTGCTTTTGCACGTAAATCACTATGTATTGTAAACCTTTGTAAAACATAAAATTTGTAATGTACCTGTGTCAAAACTTTAGAAACTAGTTAAAATCAATATGTTTTGATCGATTACATACCGTTTATCTATAATTTCATTGACTTTATAATGTTTTTCACAAAGTTATTTAAATTTTGAAGTAAGCGTTGAAAACGTTGAAAAACTAGTCCAAACAGCTTGCTTTTGCACGTAAATCACTATGTATTGTAAACCTTTGTAAAACATAAAATTTGTAATGTACCTGTGTCAAAACTTTAGAAACTAGTTAAAATCAATATGTTTTGATCGATTACATACCGTTTATCTATAATTTCATTGACTTTATAATGTTTTTCACAAAAGTTATTTAAATTTTGAAGTAAGCGTTGAAAACGTTGAAAAACTAGTCAAACAGCTTGCTTTTGCGTAAATCACTATGTATTGTAAACCTTTGTAAAACATAAAATTTGTAATGTACCTGTGTCAAAACTTTAGAAACTAGTTGAAATCAATATGTTTTGATCGATTACATATCGTTTATCTATAATTTCATTGACTTTATAATGTTTTCACAAAGTTATTTAAATTTTGAAGTAAGCGTTGAAAACGTTGAAAAACTAGTCCAAACAGCTTGCTTTTGCGCGTAAATCACTATGTATTGTAAACCTTTGTAAAACATAAAATTTGTAATGTACCTGTGTCAAAATTTTAGAAACTAGTTAAAATCAATATGTTTTGATCGATTACATACCGTTTATCTATAATTTCATTGACTTTATAATGTTTTCACAAAGTTATTTAAATTTTGAAGTAAGCGTTGAAAACGTTGAAAAACTAGTCAAACAGCTTGCTTTTGCGTAAATCACTATGTATTGTAAACCTTTGTAAAACATAAAATTTTAATGTACCTGTGTTAAAAACTTTAGAAACTAGTTGAAATCAATATGTTTTGATCGATTACATATCGTTTATCTATAATTTCATTGACTTTATAATGTTTTCACAAAGTTATTTAAATTTTGAAGTAAGCGTTGAAAACGTTGAAAAACTAGTCACAACAGCTTGCTTTTGCACGTAAATCACTATGTATTGTAAACCTTTGTAAAACATAAAATTTGTAATGTACCTGTGTCAAAACTTTAGAAACTAGTTGAAATCAATTAGTTTTTGATCGATTACATATCGTTTATCTATAATTTCATTGACTTTATAATGTTTTCACAAAGTTATTTAAATTTTGAAGTAAGCGTTGAAAACGTTGAAAAACTAGTTCAAACAGCTTGCTTTTGCACGTAAATCTCTATGTATTGTAAACCTTTGTAAAACATAAAATTTGTAATGTACCTGTGTCAAAACTTTAGAAACTAGTTAAAATCAATATGTTTTGATCGATTACATATCGTTTATCTATAATTTCATTGACTTTATAATGTTTTCACAAAGTTATTTAAATTTTGAATAAGCGTTGAAAACGTTGAAAAACTAGTCAAACAGCTTGCTTTTGCACGTAAATCACTATGTATTATAAACCTTTGTAAAACATAAAATTTGTAATGTACCTGTGTCAAAACTTTAGAAACTAGTTAAAAAATCAATATGTTTTGATCGATTACATACCGTTTATCTATAATTTCATTGACTTTATAATGTTTTCACAAAGTTATTTAAATTTTGAAGTAAGCGTTGAAAACGTTGAAAAACTAGTCCAAACAGCTTGCTTTTGCACGTAAATCACTATGTATTGTAAACCTTTGTAAAACATAAAATTTGTAATGTACCTGTGTCAAAACTTTGAAACTAGTTAAAATCAATATGTTTTGATCGATTACATACCGTTTATCTATAATTTCATTGACTTTATAATGTTTTCACAAAGTTATTTAAATTTTGAAGTAAGCGTTGAAAACGTTGAAAAACTAGTCAAACAGCTTGCTTTTTGCACGTAAATCACTATGTATTGTAAACCTTTGTAAAAACATAAAATTTGTAATGTACCTGTGTCAAAACTTTAGAAACTAGCTAAAATCAATATGTTTTGATCGATTACATACCGTTTATCTATAATTTCATTGACTTTATAATGTTTTTCACAAAAGTTATTTAAATTTTGAAGTAAGCGTTGAAAACGTTGAAAAACTAGTCCAAACAGCTTGCTTTGCACGTAAATCACTATGTATTGTAAACCTTTGTAAAACATAAAATTTGTAATGTACCTGTGTCAAAACTTTAGAAACTAGTTAAAATCAATATGTTTTGATCGATTACATACCGTTTATCTATAATTTCATTGACTTTATAATGTTTTCACAAAGTTATTTAAATTTTGAAGTAAGCGTTGAAAACGTTGAAAAACTAGTCCAAACAGCTTGCTTTTGCACGTAAATCACTATGTGTTGTAAACCTTTGTAAAACATAAAATTTGTAATGTACCCTGTCAAAACTTTAGAAACTAGTTAAATCAATATGTTTTGATCGATTACATATCGTTTATCTATAATTTCATTGACTTTATAATGTTTTCACAAAGTTATTTAAATTTTGAAGTAAGCGTTGAAAACGTTGAAAAACTAGTCAAACAGCTTGCTTTTTGCACGTAAATCACTATGTATTGTAAACCTTTGTAAAACATAAAATTTGTAATGTACCTGTGTCAAAACTTTAGAAACTCATTTAAAATCAATATGTTTTGATCGATTACATATCGTTTATCTATAATTTCATTGACTTTATAATGTTTTTCACAAAGTTATTTAAATTTTGAAGTAAGCGTTGAAAACGTTGAAAAACTAGTCCCAAACAGCTTGCTTTGCACGTAAATCACTATATATTGTAAACCTTTGTAAAACATAAAATTTGTAATGTACCTGTGTCAAAACTTTAGAAACTAATTAAAATCAATATGTTTTTGATCGATTACATATCGTTTATCTATAATTTCATTGACTTTATAATGTTTTCTAAAGTTATTTAAATTTTGAAGTAAGCGTTGAAAACGTTGAAAAAGTAGTCAAACAGCTTGCTTTGCACGTAAATCACTATGTATTGTAAACCATTGTAAAAACATAAAATTTGTAATGTACATAAGGTCAAAACTTTGAAACTAGTTAAAATCAATATGTTTTGATCGATTACATATCATTTATCTATAATTTCATTGACTTTATAATGTTTTCACAAAGTTATTTAAATTTTGAGTAAGCGTTTGAAAACGTTGAAAAAACTAATCCAAACAGCTTGCTTTTTGCACGTAAATCACTATGTATTGTAAACCTTTGTAAAACATAAAATTTGTAATGTACCTGTATCAAAACCTTAGAAACTAGTTAAAATCAATATGTTTTGATCGATTACATACCGTTTATCTATAATTTCATTGACTTTATAATGTTTTCACAAAAGTTATTTAAATTTTGGAAGTTGAAAACGTTGAAAAAACTTGTCAAACAAGTTTGCTTTTTGCGTAAATCACTATGTATTACAAACCATTGTAAAACATAAAATTTGTAATGTACCTGTATCAAAACTTTAGAAACTAGTTAAAATAATGTATTTTTGATCGATTACATATCGAATTTATCTATAATTTCATTGACTTTATAATGTTTTCACAAAGTTATTTAATTTCTGAAGTGGCGTTGAAAACGTTGAAAAACTAATCAAACAGCTCGCTTTTTTGCGTAAATCACTATATATTGTAAACCTTTGTAAAACTTATAAATTTGTAATGTACCTGTATCAAACTTTAGTAGATTAAAATCAATATATCATTTGATCGATTACATATTTTTAAATTTTATTTAAATTTTAAAAAAAATTTAAGAAAATTTTAAAAATTTTTAAAATTGTTTAAAAATTTAAAATAATTTAATTTTAAAATTAAAGTTAAAATATTTTAAAATTTTTAATTAAACGTTTAATAATTTAACTTAAATTTTCCCAGTATTTTAAAAATTATAATTTGAAAACTTAAAAATAACAAAATTTATAATTATGTTTTAAAAATTTAAAAAAATATTTTAATTCCTTTAAAACATTGTATTAAATTTTTTTATTATTTTACAAAATTTAAAAATAGCAAAATTTTTTTAAATTTAAATTTTAAAAAATTAAAAAATTACCCAAAAATATTTAAAAACTATTTTGTAATACTTTGTATAAATTTTAAACATAATTTTATTAAAAAATTAAAAAATTTTTAAACATATTTGAAAATTTAAAATTTTAAATTTTTCATAGTTTTATTGTTTTAAATTAAAATTTTGAATAATAAAAAATTGAAAAATTAAATAATATTTTTCGTAATATTTATTAAATTTAAAATTTTTAAATTTTAAAAATTATTTAAATTTATAAAATTTAAATTGAAAATTTAAAAATTCTTTTATTAAATTAAATATTTAAACTTTTAAAATTTTAATGTACTGTTGTAAAACTTAAAAATAAAAGTTTTATCAATTTTTACTTTATTAAATTTAAACTTTATAAATTTTCAATTTTTAAATTTAAATTTTAAAATTAAAATTTACAACTTTTAAATTTATTTAACTTAAAAATAAAATTTTAATTTTACTGCTTGAAAACATTGAAACTGTAAAACAATATTTTGTATTATGTTTTTAAATTTATGACATAATTGTTTTAAATTTAAATTTGGAAATTTAAATTAAACTTTGAAGATATCAAATTTTAATTTTTATGTTTAAAACTTTTAAAAAAAATTTTTAAGTTTGTAAAATAAAACTGTTAAACAAATTTTAATTTATGTACCTTTAAATTTAAATTTTTTAATTTCAAATTATTTAAATTTTAAACTTAAAAATTGTTTCAAACATTTTTCTAAATTAAAGTTTGTAAACTTTAAAAATATTTAAAGAATTTCTTTTAAAAATCAATAAAATATTTTAAAATTTTTTGTAATTTTAAACATAAAAATTTTCAATTATTTTAATTTTCAAATTATTAAATTTTATGTAATTTAAAATATAAAAGTTTTTTGTATTTAATTGTAAAACTTTTAAAAATTTTAAGCCTTTTAAAAATAAAACAATTAAAATTTTTTCAAAAAATTTCTTATACTTTATAAATAAAATTTAAATTTATATTAAAAGTTAAAATAATATTGAATTTTAATTTTTTAAAAATATTTAAATTTTAAAATAAAATTTTAATAACGTGAAAACTTAAACTAAAATAATTTTTTACTTAAATACTTTTTGTAAATTTACAAAATTTTTCCTTAAAATTATTTAAAAAATTTTAAAAAATTTTTATCAAACATTGCTTTTTAATCAATTATTTAAATTTTAATATTAAATTTTAAAACTAAAAGTTAAACAATTAAAAATTTTTGAAATCCATTAAAATTTTTAATTTATTTAAAAGTTTAAAAATTTAAATAGTTGATTAAAAGTTAAAACTATTTTTATAATTTTTGTTTATAATTTTAAATTTTTAAATTTTGAAACTTGAAAACATTAAACTTAATCAAAATTGTTTTTTTAATAAATTTAATTTTATAATTTAAAATTTAAAAATTTAAAATTAAAATTTTAAATAATTTTAATTTAAGTTTTCAAATTTTTAAATTTTAAAATTTTAAAAAATTGTAAAGATTTCAAAAAAAATTTAGTAAAACCTTTTATTTACTATTACTTAAATTTTGATTTAAAATTTTAAAATATTAAAATTAAAATTTAAATACTGACATTTTTCGTTATTTAAATTTAAAAAATTTAAAATTTTAATTTAAAAAATTTTAAAAAATAATCTTTTTTTTAAAACTTTAAAATTTTATTTAAATTTTTAAAGTTAAAAATTAGAAAAGGGTTTAAAACGTTTTAAAAATTTTAATCTTAATTTATTTTTAAATTATTTAAAATTTAAAAGTTAAATTTTAAATGTTAAAACTTAAAACTAGTTAAAAAATTTTTTATAATCCCAATTTTATTTTAAAATTAAAATATTTAAATTTTTTAAATATTGAAAACTTAAAAATTAAAATTTTTAATTTTAATTTAATTTTTATAATTTGTTTAAAAGTTAAAATTAGTAAACTTAAACTAAAATAATAATATACCTTTACAACATATTTTAATGTAACTTTTAAAATTTAAATTTAAAAGTTAAAATTAATAATAAATTTTGATACTATATATTTTCCATAAATTTATTTAAATTGAAAAATAAAAATTTATAGTTAAAACTTAAAACTTTTAAAACATTTTTTATTAAAACCTTTTCTAACTTTTAATTTAAAATTTTTTTTAAAATTGAATATTCAAAAGTTTAAACTGATAACTTTTACAAAATTTTATTTAAATTAAAACTTAAAAATTTAATATGTTTTGGAATGAAAATAATTTTATAAATTTTATTTATTTACAAAATTTAAATTTTAAAAGAAGTTAAAACTAAAATTTTTAAAATCAAAAACTTTAAACTAAAATTTTGTTTAAACATATTTTAAAAATTTTTAAAATAAAATCGTTACTTGAAAATTAGACTTTAAATTCCGTATTTTTTTTTGAAAACCTTAAAAATTAAATTAAATTTTTAAAATTAAATTTTATAACTTAAAATTTTTAAAAATTTAAATTTAAAATTTTTAACATTAAACTTTAAAAATAATTTTAATATAATTAATTATTTAAACATTAAAAATTTAAAAATTTTATTATTGTTTAAACTTTTATAATTAAATTTTTTAAGTTTTAAATTATATAACAGAAAAATGTAAAATTTTTTTTAAAACAATTAAAATGTTTAAAATTTTTTTAAATTTTACGTAAAATTTGAATATTTCAAATTTTAAAATTAAAATAATTTTTAATTAAAAAAAATTTTATTTTCCTGTTATATTGAAATTAATAAATAAAGTAAACTGAAACCAAAATTTTGAAATAAATTTTTAAATTTTTAAATTTAAATAATTTAAATTATTAAATTAAAATTTATTTAACATTTAATAACCCTTTAAAAATTATTTTATTTTTTTCAAAAAATTAAATTTAAAAATATTTTTTACGTTAAAAACTAAAACATTAATTTTTTAAAAAATCAAATTTATATTAACCCTTTAAAACTGATAAATTGTTTTATATTAAATTTATAAATTAACATATTTTAAAATTTGATTTTAAATTTAAAAATTATTTTAAACTTAAAATTAAAATTTATAACTTTATGTTTTAAAACTTTTTAAATTAATAAAAATTTTTAAAATTGTAAAAAATTTTAAAAAGTAAAATCAATATTTTTTAAATTTTTAAATTTTAAAATTTTTTTAAATAATTTTTAAATTATTTAATAATTTAACGTAAAAAAAATTAAAAAAATTTTTTCACTTTAAAAATTTTTTAAATTTTAAAATAAATTTTAATTATTGAAAACTTAAAAACTATAAAATTTTTACGTAAATCCTATTATTATTAACTTTTAAATTTTTAAAAAAGTTACTTTTAAAAATTTGAAATAAGTTAAAATTAAATTTTTAACATTTTTTCATAAATTTTTTTTTTAAATTTTAAAAAAATTTAAAATTTGGGGCAAAAAATAGAAATAAATTGTTTTTCATTAATATTTAAATTTTAAAAAATTTTAAAACTTTTTAAAATTAGAATGTTAAAATTGAAAATGATAAACCTTTTCTTTAAATTTTATTTTTTAATTTTTAAAAATTAAAATTTTTTTTCCCGTAAATGAAAATTAAAAATATTTTACGTTACTTGTTATTACTTTTAAATTTTTTAAATTTATTTAAATTTAAAAATAAAATTGTAAAACAAAAACCTTTTTTCAAAATTTTATTGTTTAAATTTTAAAATAAAATTTCAATGAGTTAAAATTAGAAACAGTAAAAAAGTTTTTTCTTTCACTAAAAAATTTATTTGACCTTTACATAAATTATTATTTTGTGTTAAAACATTAAACAAATTAAAACAATTTTTGATGATTCCTATTATTTAATTTAACCCTTTTTAAATTTTAAATTAAAATTTTGAACTTGAAAACATTAAAAATTTTACTTATTTAAATTTACTATAATTTTTACTTTGTAAATTTTAAAAAAATTTTTAAATTTTAGTAAATTTTTAACGTTAAAAATACAAATTCTTTGAAATTTTATTGTATTTAATTTTGATTAAAAAATTTTATAATGTTAAAATTAAGAAACTTTAAAATTAATATTTAAATTTTTCGTTTAAAATTTTTTTAATTTATTTTTAAAATTTTTTAATTGTAAACAAACGTTAAAATTGTAAATTCAACGCTTTTCTAAATTTACATGTTAT
>CAHIKZ030004266.1:0-32500 GCA_903632075.3 Acanthosepion pharaonis
CAGTTTGAGGTTGTTGGTATTCAATCAAGTGAGAAAAGAAAAGTGGACCAGTGAGAATAGGGTAGAAAACTCAGACGACAGAGTACAGCACATGCAACCTCAGAGCCAGATGCAGCTTACACATGCAATAATTTCAAGAAAGCCTGCTGTTCCAAGATCAGGCTATGCAAGACCTTCTCTTGCCTCATGCTTCAGACCGATGGACGCCAATAAAATAATATGATTATAGTGTTTAGTAAGTTCTAAACATTATTTTATTGGCGTTATATTGTTTAGTATGCTATAAACATATTATCTTATTAGCGTTATCGCGTTTTGTATGCTATAGACACATTATCTTATTGGCGTTATAATGTTTAGTATGCAATAAACATATTATTTTATTGGTCTTATAATGTTTAGTATGCTTTTAAACGGATATGTGTTGTTGCGTAATGGATATCAGCTTAGAATGAGAATTTGGAGAGTCGAGTTCGAATTCCACTCGAGTTGGTTACTTACGAACAAATACGTTTGTGAAAGGTAATAATCCATATATTCTCCCTCCAAATATTGCGGAATAATAGGACAAACACTACTATAGCTTTGATTGGGAACCAGTCTAACGCAGAAAGATATGACAAACTACCGCGAGAATAATGAGATATGATCGCCTCAGCGTGTATTTCGTATGACATTTGACTGACTGATGCTATAAAAAAAATTCAGATATTTCAAGGTAATATTATCTACTGCACGTTTGGGGATGGTTTAAAGATACAATGGTGCCATATTTTATTAGTGCTTATATTGCGTGTGTAATAAAGTTTTCTGAATTTTTATTAACATGCGATTTCTGTTATGATCTAATTTCCCAATTTGCATCATGGTTCGCGCTAAGAATTCAGTAATCAGACGATTTATTCCAAAAATGGAAAAAAAAACATCTACAGAGCTTGGAAACAAATCTAGCAAAAATATTACATCCTTGACATTCGTTCATTATAGATATGTATATATATATTCATTATATATATGTAGATGTAAATGTAGATGACGAGAGGATAATAATATAATAACAATAATAATAATAGTAATGATCCGAAAAAATGTGTTAATTGAAGATCCTGTGATATATATATATGGATATATATATATATATATATATATATATATATATATATATGAATAAAACTAATATTAAAATAATCTAAAAGTCCATAAAATATATTATGAACAGAGGTAAAAAAACAACGTCTGACTTTTTTTTTTCTTTTGTATTTTTTTTAAAGGAGCAAATCTACTATAAGTAAACGAAAACTATTAGGAAGAACTTAAGGGCGAATACGTTAAATATTCCATACCACAAGAGATCCAGAAATAAACGAAGGATTCCTGTGTGGCTCAAGAAATCTGTTGCTCATATCGAATTTTAAATAATGCCTCATGCTGAACGATTTCCTCATAACCACTTGCAAATGCGGAGGTATTTTTTTCAATCGCCCCAGTATACATATATATATATATATATATAAATATGCAAAAGAAAAAAAAATAATCAAGCAAATAAAATGTCAGCAAAATTAATGATTAGGGCTGTAATGTGTTAATAGCAAGAGCAGAAGAGATGGAGAAGGCACTGTAAAAAAAAAATGTATAAAAAAAAAAAATCGTAATTCAGAATGCTTTAGCAAGATGAAAGACTGTATCAGAAAAAGCTACCTGTGCAACCACGCATGTGGGTTGTTGCTAATAGGAAGAAAGCAAAGCAAATTTAACTGGAAATAAAACTCTAAAAGAGGTATTTACCTTGGCTGATATCCAAGATAAAAGAAAAATACATGACAGATAAAGAAGGGAGGAAAAATAGAGGGAAAAAAACGATTGTGCAGTTCAAGCAACAAGTTTATACATACAGAAAAAAGCAACATGACAAAAAAATAAGCTTAATCTGATTATAAAAATATGGAAATATTAAAGAAAAAAACAGGTTCACATTTGAAATTTATTTTCAAAAAACAAATGTTAAAAAATTATCTCCGGATCTTTAAAAGTTCATTTAAAGAAGGGTTGTGCAAGAAGGTTTTCATTTAGGAATGTTCCATTTTAATATAAAAATTATTTTTCCTGAAGATCGAGTTGCTCTGCGCTGAAAAATCATTAAGCATAAAAAAGATCTGGAGTTTATTATTCTGTTTTGCCTGCCACCGTTTTAACTTTCATTCCTTGCCACCAACTCTTGGGTCTCATAAATACATGGAGCTGGCCCTTGAGGGAAAACGCTGCCAGTGAACTGACTCCATCAATAGCGTGCGCTGTCGAAATGTTTTTTAGGCCGACGGCGATCAATATTGCATTCTGGCCCGGCTCCATCGCGTTTGACGTTTTCGTTCGCAAAATTTGGTGAATTTAATTTTTTCAAAACGCCTGGCGCAACAAAAAAAATAGCTTTCATTTCAGTAAATATAAGAGAATATATATATATATATATTTATATATATATATATATATATATATATAAAATATAAATTTATTCAGGACAGTTATTTTTAACGAACTCACTATTTATTTATCTATTTATTTACACATTTATTTACATTTATTAATATATTTAGCTATTGTGGCTGGTCGAGAGTCAAAGTAAAGGTACAAGACAGACTCAAAGGCCATATTTTTTCATTGCTTCTCTTCTGAAGCCATTCTTTCAAACGTTGATTTTCGAGGCAGTCCGCCACCACTCCTGCACCACATGATGGATAAGCGAAACATCTTCCTCATTTTTATCTGGATAGCTACCATTTCTGAAGCGGATCGATAATTTCACTTCGTCATACGGATAGATGAGAGGATTAAGCACTAAAAAGAGGAGTGCGAAAGGGACACATTTTCTCACTGGATTTATTGAACCTGTACTGATTCGAATTCCTCAACAGCCCCATAACTCAGTGTCGTCATAGAGTGCCTTGACCAAATAAAACCGGCGGATCCGTTTCTCTCCAGTTCAATCCGCAGCTGATGTCCACCAACCTTAGTTGCGGACACGTAGTCTTTGGTTCCATCAGGGGTTACTCCACCCTGGCCGTTAATTTCAGTAATAATCTTTCTGTCCAGCAATGCCGTACCTCACAACAATGGCCGAATACATAACCATTGAGCCTAGTTAGCTCCAGTATGTATTCTAGATGATCTTTAACCCGACAGGAATGTGTCATCTGCTCTTTGAGAGGTTTTGTTTTTAATCATGCTAGATATCTAGACACTCTTCTCGCCAGAAAAAACCTATGGAGGACGGTTTTTAGTCGACGATGACACGGCCATGTGGGAGGTAGCACTGGATTACATAATACCAGTAACACACGTAGAATGACTTGTCATAAACTCTAGGAGGAATTATTAGAATTTATTATCGGGAGACATAACAGCTTACGTTAGACAAGGATAAGTCAAAATTATCTGCACTTTCGCCATAAAATTTACGCTTGTCACACCGCTTTCTGCTCATACGTGCTTATTGCGATCTTTTTTCATGCAGCTGTTACAGTGTAAACATGGGCGCTCCGCTAGCAGTGTGCACCAAGGAGGAACAAAAAGATCTGTTAGACAGTATACTCGATGAAAGCAAGAAGAACAACAAATATTTATTTTTAATGTTTTTTTTTATATTAATTGAAAGAGAACAGAATGCATGGCGGTGAGCAAAAGGGACAACCCAAGATGTAAGTTACACATCAGGGACGTCAAAATTAAACAAGTATTGAAATTCAAATATCTGAGCAGCGTAAAGACAGATAACAGAAAGTGTGATATAAATATTCAAAGTCGCTTAAGAGAAAGGAAATATACAACTCAGAAAATAATTAAAATGTTAAGATTGCAGAATAACACAACGGTACCAGAACCGAAGGAAAAGTGTTAGTCTCCTATGTAATGTCTTACCTACATATACAGCAGTGAAGGCTGGACAATTTCATCAAAAAAAAAGACTTACAGTGACTGAGATGTAGCTTTGCCAATAAATGTTGAGAATATATACTGAACATGCGACAAATGAAGGGTATTTTGGAAGTATATAACGAGGAAAGAAGGCTTGGAGTGACGACAAGAGAAACAAAAAGAAAATAAAGAGCAACGTACTTGACAATTTATTAATTCGTTTTTACGGCTTATCAACCCTTTGCCGGTTATTTAAAGCGAGAAAATATTTTTAGATTTGGTGTGTTATTATTGTGTGGGGGGTAATAATGTAATAGTAATGCACGTTTTACTAATTAACCCATAGCTGGATAAATTGTCGTCTAAATGTCGCAAAAGTGAAAATAACACTCGCATTTTATTTTAAAAGAAACATTTACCAAAGTTACACAAAACTATCTTGAAATACTAAAGAGTAAATTAATTTAATAAAATCACCACTGGCTTCAACCACGGACTCCAGACAGCTTGAAAAGAGGTTGACCAAGGGTATTTACTCGTAAGTAAATATAACTAATCTAACGGCAATTGAAACTCGGCTCTCCGATTTACAATTCAAGCCATTATCTATTACACCACCTACATATTCAAACACCTGGTATATTAAGTAGTCTCCCAAACTAGGTACTGACCAGGATCGACGTTGCTTAACATCGGTAATGGTACGTATTTTTCAAAGTGATCTTGTTGTTTGGCCCCACTTGACAAATAGTTGGAGAAAAGAAATAGCTCAAAAAAAAGTAATTGTTAGAAAGCCTTTTGTGGAGAGACATGTTCTTACGACCTGAAAAAGATATAGTGGGAGAAAAGATAGAGTTTCCTCAGTGATCACAAGGTTGCATTTTTTAGGTTATAGATTTTCTAAGAAAGCGGGCAGGTTCGCCTTTTTTCATAAATTAGAATAATACACTCACCCACCCCGATCCTCAAAACATCTGCCAGTCTAAGCTAAATTTAGAAAATATAGACACCCGCCAAAAAATATTTCGGTGAGCGATATTATCTAGTAGTGAATTAAAAGGCAATCTCCCACAGATGGAGAAAAGAGACCATGCAAAGTGACAAAAACTTTCTACTACCAACGAAGGTTCAGAATGTAAATAACAAAAAATTTTCAAAGACAACAGTAACTATAAACTTATTGCATATTCGTAACAAGGATAAATGAGTCGCATTGGAATAACGTAAGATGCCTTCCGGTAATCAAAATAGTTTATTAAGAGATGGATAAATTTTGTCTGTATTTCTGAGA
Organism: Acanthosepion pharaonis; assembly: GCA_903632075.3. Lineage (NCBI taxonomy): Eukaryota > Metazoa > Mollusca > Cephalopoda > Sepiida > Sepiidae > Acanthosepion > Acanthosepion pharaonis. The sequence goes on from CAHIKZ030004266.1 coordinate 5,204, forward strand.
TGAGGTAATTATTTATACTATTTACATCCTCATCTTCGTTGCCATATATTCACGACGTTTCGATTCAGGAGATTGAAATTTCGAACTGAACTCTCTATTTTCGACCGACGTTTTAGAGAAACGAAGTTCCACGTGCCGTGTCTCTTCCAGATGTTTCAGTTATTTCCCTTTAACTCAACGCTTGAAGTGTTTGTTTACCTCTGCCAAGACAGGTATTAAAACTCACAAACTCTTTGGGGTCAAGTTACTGGATTCAACCAACGCATCTATTCACTGTCCTTTAAATTCCAATCACCTGAAGAAGGCTGGGCGTACAACGACCGAAACGTCGTGAATATTTCAACGAAGACGAAATCCGTAGATTAATCTTCACAGCCATGGCAGCAATGGCCAAATATGAAAAGGACACAAAAAAAACATCAACTTCCAGACCAAGTTCAAACTTTACAAATTGCTGGTCGTATCCAGCCTTTCTACGGCTGTGAGACTTGGACATTTGTTTGAGGAGGAGAAAAGGATCCAGGTGTTCGAGAATAAAACCAAATGAAAAGCTCTTCCGCATCTCCTAGAAATGAAACAAATCCCATGACTATGACGGAGCAAGGTCATTTCTCGTGGGCCGACAGGAAACTGACTTCGTCACTATATAAGCGTCGGAAGATTTGCTTTTAGGCACGTCACACGACATAACAGCCCTCTGCCAACCCCACATCATACAAGAAATTTATCTAAAAGCGGACACAAGCTGAGACGGCAACATAAGAGATGGTCAGACAACAGCAAAGAATGAACGGGCATGACAATGCTGAAAATCTGAGAGCCATTGTCAACAGATTATCCTGGAAGAGGTTGTCTGTTTTTTTGCCCTTTCCGATGATTGAAGTAAAGACAAACCTCTCATCTATGGACCCACCATAAACGGACTGATGGGTGCAATGCACAAAATTTGCAGGAAAAAAATGAAAATCTGCAGGAAAAAACTTCCAAATCATCAGCGATGTATTTCAAGATTTGCAGGCTTAGCGAAACAAGTATTAATTCTGTTGAAACGGGTCTTTTTTGCAAACAAAGACGGAAAGTGCGATACATCAGCGCGTGCGTGAAAAAGTAGCTGTGATGAAATCTATATTTTTGTATTTTTGATTAATATATCTATATTAAGTATATATTTATTTATGCCATATGTACATGTTTTAGTATTTCATTATGATCATGACTACTAGCATTTACAATAGTGGTTTTATAACCTAAAAATAATCTCTTCCCATCTACGGACCATCGGCTTTAACGGACCACCCTTACTCACCCAAAATTAGTACGTTGATGAGAGGTTTGTCTGTAGTCAAGGAACGGATGATGATGATGATGATATAGCAATGAATCCTGGATAATCTTCGCAGATTAAGAAGTGGCTTGAAAGGACAGAGACATCTGATAACAACGAATACTAATGGACAGAACATGTGATTAACGAAAAGTACAAATGAGAATAGTGATTATAATGAAACTCCTCAACATTACGTTATCACAAAACATCCGAAATTCTCAGTGAAAAAGAAGTTTGGAATCTTTCCTCACTGCATATATTTTTGATATTTGGCTCAGTGGGAGACAAACCTTGACTCGTCTATTAATCATGAATAAGGACGAAATTTCATTTACCTTAAACTCCTCACAAAATTAGATACAGTAAACAAAGACAAGAACTTGTGGAGGACTGTCATCGCCCAGACCTGTCCTGAAATGTCTTGAAAATCTGGATCCTATTTTGTTTGTAGTATTTTGTTTTGATCGATAAAAATCTCTAAATTCCTTTATGGTTTTTTCCATCCTTCAAGACTCACTGGGATATATATATATATATATATAGATATATCTATATATATCGCACATTGAATTGAATTCGTGTTTGAATAACTTTAATGCTCGATCACTATAACAGAGATATTAAATATATATGGATGAATATAGATGGCATTCTCACCGTTCTCACTTTCTCGGAATTTCATGCAGATAGCAAACTTTCAGGTGCATTTTGAAACTGACCTGGTTAAAGAATTTAAAATCTTTAATAAAAACTATCAAATCTTGTTAAGCCAAGGCTCTGCTACAGTAGTAACTATTATACAGAGATAATCTGTCAATTATTTCAAAAAAATATATGTTGCAAAGAAAATAGACGAGATTTTATTTTATTTTATATACATAAATATATATATTTTGTTATTTGATTTCCTCCGGATGTCCCCTGGGATTTGTCTTTATATAAATATAAAAGAATGTGCTTCTGAGGTCTCATCCTGGGTTAAAGCTGGAATCGACACTTTCATCCCCTCAAGGAAATTTAAGGTCAAGTCGCGCTCCTCCCTTGGTTCTCTGCTGCTTGCTCATCTGCCATCGCCCATAGGAACCACTTCTTTCACCTATTCCGTAGCGACATGTCGGACTGCAATAGACGTCTCTTTGCCTCCGCCCGTAACGAGTGTAAGCGTGTCCTCAACGAAGCTAAGTCAATATTTGCTGCTCGGATGAAGGAAGCGTATTGCATCTCGCAAATTTAAAAAAAAAAGATTATTGGCGGGTCTGCAAGAGTGTCCTGAACAATAGAAAACCATCCATACCTCCTTTATTCAACCAGTTTGAGGTCTTGACCTCCTCTACCGACAAGGCTGAATGCTTTGCTCGGAAATTCTCATTTAATTCAACGCTCGACTCCACCGGTGTACCCATACCAGACTTCCCTCTTAGAACTGAGGCCTTATTGAGCGGTTTACACATAACCCCATCATTGGTACTGGGCATTATCTCCACCTCAGACCCCCACAAGGCTAGTGGTGGAGATGGCATACCAGCCATTGTCTTGAAGAAATGCGCTCCTGAGCAAGCACCCGCCCTCTCTAAACTGTATAATTACTGCCTCAAGGAATCCTGTTTTCCTGACTGCTGGAAGTCCTCATCCATTGTTCCTGTGTTTAAGAACTCTGGAGACCCCTCTGACCCCCTATAATTACCGTCCTATTAGTCTCCTACCCCTCTTCGGCAAAGTCTTCGAAGCCCTAATCAATGCCGAAGTGGTTAATCACCTTACATCCCATAATCTGCTCTCAGACAAGCAATATGGTTTCCACTACGCCCGATCTACAGCTGATGTGCTTATGGCCATCATAGAAAAACCGTCTACCAAGCCCTTCAAAATAACGGTGAGGCTCGTGCCGTGGCCCTCGACATCTCCAAAGCATTTGATAGGGTTTGGCATGCCTGCCTTCTTCGTAAGCTCCAGGGTTATGGTGTTACAGGTCGATTGTTTGACCTAATACAATCATTCCTGTCAAACCGTGAATTGAAGGTCGTTCTCAACGGATTCTCCTCCAGTTCCTATCCCACGAACGCAGGTGTTCCCCAAGGCTCCATCCTTGGCCCCCACTCTTTTCCTTATTTTCATCAATGACCTTCCTGACGCCAAAGATTCCCAAGTTGGCATCTACGCAGACGACACTACAATTTACTCCTGCCTCAAAAACAAATCTAGTGTCGGCGACAAAACTAATCTGGCCGCTCGTCTTGAAATGGACCTCCAATCGGTTGTTAACTGGGGCAAGAATTGGCTGGTCAGCTTTAACGCCTCAAAAACTAAATTACTCTCCATTAACCACCTTCCCTGCCCCCCCCTTAAAATGTCTGATAGTCAACTTCTCGAGAGCAACTCCCTGCGTCTGCTCGGTCTCACGCTGACTGTTGACCTAAGATGGAACAAATACATTGAGTCAATTGCTTCTTCCACCGCGAGGAAAGTTGGCTCTCTGTGCCGCGCCAGGAAATTTTTCTCCCCTGAATCGATACTTCAAATATACAAAACAACCATTCGCCCTTGCATGGAGTATTGCTGCCATATATGGTCTGGGGCACCTTCTGTTTACCTCGGAGTTCTTGACAAGATCCAGAGACGGATATGTAATATAATTGGCCCTGATCTGGCGTCTTGTCTACAGTCACTCTCTCACAGACGCGCCGTCGCCTCTCTCTGTCTTTTCTACAAATACTTTCATGGTAATTGCTCCTGATGAGCTGCTTTCACTGGTTCCCAGACTCCATGAATTCAAGCGCCCTACGAGGCTGGCATCCCGCTCCCACCCTTACACTGTAGAAATTTTCAAATGTAGCCGTCTCTTCTACTCCAATAGCTTCATACCTCGCACCTCTCGCCTGTGGAACACCCTTCCCAATTACTGTTTCCTGAAAGCTATAATCTCCAACTATTCAAATGTAATGTCAATCGACATCTCCAGTTACCTTGATCTACCCACTATCCTTCTCCTCATCCTTTCTCCTATCACTCTTATCTGCTCTCGCTCCAAATCTTCTGCAACCCCCTGCATCCTAGTGGCTTCACGCCTTGCTTGGGGCACAATGCTTAAAAAAAAAAAAAAAATGTCCATCCTCCCACTGCATGATTGACAAAAAAAATTGATTTATATGGGAAAATTTCTTGATCTTCAAAATTCTCCCAATATTTTTCTTTTTGATTATCACTTGTTTAGGGTTTTGCACAACCATTTGGATGAATAAGTTTTTGACATCAAATTCAATTTTTGAAAAAAGTTGGTCTTGTATTTTATATCAAAACCTGGTATTTTTTTTACAAACATGGCAGATATAAACTGTCTGACAGATGGATCAAGGTTCTAAAATCAATGGACAACATTGATGATTGAAATATTTCTATAAGCATTAATATCCACATTTGTAGTATACACAATAAAATTGTGTACAGTCATTTTGTTCCAACTCAATGCTGGAAAAAGCAATAAAAACAGGAATGAAAAAATAAGGCAAAAAAAAAAATATTTTCAGACAAAAGATTTTATAAATTTTTTTCCAAAAGAAACCTAATAAATTTTGCAAAAGACAATGAATCAAAATATTCCTCATAGGGTAGGATTTTTTACAAAGTAAATGTCTATACATGATTATGCATCAAGGAAAATTTTGATTAATGAATTATAGTTAGTTTTTATTTTCCTGCAATAGGTTAGAATTTATTTAAATTTGATTGAACAATAAAAGTTTATAGGATTTTTTCTGTTTTTTATTCAATAATAGCATTTTTTTAAAGAAATACAATCTTTCTAAAAAGAAAATAAATGTTTAAATGAATGTAATGGACCAAAACTTGGAATTTGAACTCTTTCTGATAAAATTATTCTATGCCATTATCCATTATACTAACAACACACATTTAGAGCTAGAGAGAAAGGAGATGAATCTGAATCTGTCAAATAACTTTAAGTACTATAATTCCTATGAATTGAAATCTAAAAATTTTGATATTAATTTCAACAACTGATTTTTAAATAATAATCCTGAGAAAATTATTCAGTTTGCATCATAAAACTGAATTCAATCTAAAAGAGATTTGAGTTTTCATTAAATTTTTTAGAGGCGGAAATCTGCAATTAATCTTTACTTCCCACTCGTACAGATATTGAAATCATATAAAAAAATGGAGAATTTGAATGATGAAAGGTTTAATTTACTCATTTGACAGAACCTTTTGAAACTAATATTTATAAACCATTAACAATAATTGCATTGGTGATTTTGTTTAATAAAAAATCATTGATTAAAATTTTTCTGAATGTCAGCTGCTAAGAAAGATGGTTTACTGTTCCTTTAAAAAATTTTCTTGCCAGAATCTATCTTGCAGACTTATATGTCTATCATTCACACTATCTACATTGTTCAGACTATTTGCCCCTAATCTTTTTGTTTTAATCGTCATATCCTCAATGTTTCATTCCTTTTTATAATATATGAAATTTTAGTGAAATATGTTTTTGTTTTGAGCTGAACCCGATATATAATTCCAAAAAAATTAACATATGGAACTAGGAACAAAAACGGGGCATTTTTTAATTGTTTTAAAACCATGATGCCATGCCTTTTCTGTGAAAATCAGGTTATTAATTTAATTCTTTTAAGTAAACTCAACTCATTCCCAAGTTATTTTTTGAAAAATTCTAAAATGGCCAGGTATTGAAATCACAAATTCTTTGGATCAAAATAATTTTTTGGAAAACTTCAACCAATACTTTTTATCCACTAGGCCATGTCCCCAAGAAAAAAGGGACTACTACAATGGGAAAATAATGTAAGCCTTAATGACAAAAAAACCAAAAAAAACAACAGTTAAAACAATATAAATAGTGTAAAATTTAATGGTTTCACAAAAAATGAAGACAGAGTTAATCATTCGTCCATGCATCAAATATTTTTAATAATATCTGGTCTGCTGCTGAATGTTTTAAAGATTCCTGAGAAAGAATTTTGTAACGTTATTAGTCTCAACCTGGTAAGGAATCTCAGCTATAAAAATTTTTTTACCATAATTTCATCTTGAGATGGTTAATAATGTAACAGATAAAAACTAGAATAGATTTTGTTTATAAATTTGTTAAATGAAAGATTAAATGTCAAAGATAGTTTGATTTTTTAAGCAGAGGTGAGTTTGATTTCAGAGATTTACAACAAACAGAAAGTTCAGTGGCTCACTATTAGTTACATTTTTTTTCTTACTAAATGAAATTGTTTAAGTTTTGGAAATGTGATTTTACATTTCAATTTGAAAGTTGGAGTTTGACATGATAAATAACCAAAATTTTTTTCAAAATTTCAATTTTACTTTTTTTTGAGGAAATGAAATTAAAAATTACATTTAGGTTCAAAATTTTAAATTGTGAATTTATTTCCATGATCAGTAAAAGGCCTTATATAAAATATATAATTTACTGAAGCTTTATCAAATTGTATATGGATAAAAGATGCAACTGCACAAAACATTTGGATTTATATCATTTTGCCATCAAATTTCATCTTCATTTACTTCAAATGGGAAATTCTCAATGTTTGAACAATGCAGCTGTATTACGATGTAATATATTTATACAATGCAGTAGTTTTAGTTTGATTTTCAATAAACAATTCAAATTTAAAACATTTTGTTTTATAATTTCTTCTCAGCTGTAAAATGGTTTATATACAAAAATTTAGTTTTTGTTTTTATTATGATCTAACAAATCTTATTCATTTTGTAATATTTTTACAATTTTTTTTTTATTTTTTTTTTTTAATTCTTTAAAATACACAAAAAAAATTGCATATTTTACATGTGGTGATTCATTAGAATTCTGATTTGAATATATTTTTCATTCAATTATATAATAAAAAAAGATATCATTTTTTATTTGGATTTATTCTTTTGAAATTTAAAATTTTGAAATCAGTTTGTAAAAAAAAACCTGCAGAAATTAGGTGTATTTCTGTACATTTTTTTTCAGAAGACATTTAAAACTAAATGCTTCAAAAATTGGATAAAAAGCTTACAAATTGTTTTTTGGTGTCAGCACTTATTATATCAAACATTAAGTGCAGGGTTGATTTTTAAAAAGTAAAAAATCAACCTGTCCTAATATAATTTTTCAAATCATCTTCATTCCTTGAAAAAAAAGAATTTCCATTCACCTTTTTTCTAAGAGCAACTGCTTTTATGAAACAGAATTCTTCAAGAGGATGAAGAACAATCATGATAATATTAACATTTTGAAGTCAAATTTTTTTCTGTTCTATATATCTTCTCCTTCTTACCTTCTCCTCTTATAACTTCATTTTAGTAAAGCCCTATGTTGAGTGGCTCTTGGAGCCTTTGTATTGAGTAAAAAAATGGTTAAAAAAGAATGATAGCAGTACATGCAGAGTGTGTGTTTTTCCAGAGATCATTCTCATTATCACAGTATGATTTAAATTGACCCTCCTCTTTGAAGCTGGACATGGACAAATCCAAAAAATAAATCTCCTATTTCTCTAAGTTTACAAAAAGCAATAAATCTACCAGAATTATTTATGGTTTTAAAAATATTTAAATAAAAGAAATTGCCCAAATATAATTTGAAAGTAAATTTTAGCATTAGGTGATTTTCATCATTCAAGATGTACCACAAACAGACTGTTCTGTTTATTTTCAATAACTTGAATTTGTTTAAAAAATACAAATAGTGCTGTTAGCGATGTAATTCAGTGGTTCATCTGTATATTCAAAAAACAAGAGTGAACCATAACAATATACACAGGATCAAATCATTTTCTTTGTATTCCATTGATAAGGAAAAGTTCCATTCAGATCTAAAATGATGAAGGACTAATGTGTTCAGTATGTTATTGAGTAAAACAGTTCATTTTAAAAATATTAAAAATCAAGTGCGAAAAATGTGTATTTTTTTAAACATGATAACAAATTTAATTAAAATTTTAGTTTGTTTTTTAATAAATTTTAAATAGAAAATATTCATTAACATTTTTTTTCTTTTTTTTTTTTAAAATTAAGTTTTCCTATTTATGGAAATGATAATTAAATAAAATTGTAAATTTTGCAATAAAATTTTTTCAAATATCCATTGAACACAATAAAACTTTCAAAACTTTAAGACAATTTAAAATAAAAAAAAAAAATTTGCTTTTGCTAATATTTTTTTATAAAAAATATATTTGATAACTGGAAATATATTATTATTTTAAAAAAATATCAAACTTTATTTTTTTTCTTTCATTTAAAATATTTTCTTAGTTTCAAACATTTTTGTATTTTAAAATTTCCTAATTTGCACTAATGATTTGAAGATCACCAAATTTACAAATTAAATCTGACCAACATATTATGGTAAATTGTCATGACTCTTCCACTGTTTTGAATAGAAAATTTCAAAATCCGCAATTTCAATTTGTTCTTAAATAAATTTTCACCTTTTTTTTGTTCATCCAAAATTATTTTGGATTTATATATGTAAATGGTCGAAAAAACCATTTTATCATCTCATATTTTTTTTAGTTTTGATAAACTCTTATGTGGTTATATGTTATGATCATAATTTTTAATTAAATATTTTCATTTATATTTATAAATGAAAGATTTTTTCATATTTAACTCATATTTGGTAATAAAAATAACAATTTTAATTGCATTATTACATATATATATAAAAAATTCAAAACATTCTTAAAACAATTCAATTTTTTTTTAGAATTATTTTTTTTGTTATTTCACTAATTGTCATCAAAATTTATTATTTGATATAATAAGAACAATACCTTTTGGCATCATCTCTATACAATATCTTCAATAAATTCCATTTATTATTGTCATCTTTACATTTCTTAAGAATAAAATGTTTTTATTTAATCATATCAAATCAGTTATGTTGGAATATTTTAGGAAATTTATGTAAAATATTTCTTTGCTATTTTTAGCAATGGTGTTGGCTGGTGTTCATTTTATGCAACAAAGTAGCAGCTACATAACACATGAAATAATACTCACTGAAAAATCTTTATTGAAATTGGAATAACTTGATATGTCAAAGGTACTGTTCAAGATACACCATCATCACATAACAAATTCTATGTACTTATTTATGGTCTACTTTTAATGAGTGTTTTTATTCAAATTCTTTCAAAAGATACCTGCTCTTGCAGTTCCCAATTTAAATATTCTTTAGCTAAATTAGCCATTAAGATAATTGTAATTTATTTTTAGTAGATTAGAGAAAAATATTAGAGTTGTGTCTTTTTTAACTCTTCCCACTTTGTAATGTTATATAGTCAGTAAACTGATTAGTAAAATTATTCAATTTTTACTGGGTACACCATACTTGTGGCCTTGTGCCAAAACTAAACTATGCTTAGTAAATAACAAAAAAGGAAAACTCAAGGTATCATGGTTAGCCATCTGGATTTCTAAATGATTAGTAATGAGTTTGAACCATATTGGGTACCCTTTTCTTTGGTCTTATGCCAAAAAACTAAGCCAGGGAAGTTTTTTTTTTTTTTTTTTTTAAATTAAACATCTCTTATATCATTCTGCATGTTGCTTCCTTTTCTATGTTCAAATGTTGTACTTTCATTAATGCAGGAAAAATATTCTACAGTCTATATGAGGTATGTCTGAAAAGTAAAGGGCTGGTGTCCCAAACAGATTATTTCATTTTCCAAACAACTACATGGTTTCTCCATCAAAGTAATCTCCGTCAAGTCTAATGCACTTTACCATCCTGCTCGGACACGCTTCAATGCACTGCTGGAAGTATTTATTCTTCAATGACCCCACCCAAAGCTCCATTGTTACGACCCTCTTGATGGGCTCCACACCTTCAAAACAGATTCCCTTGAGCTTGGAACAAGATGAATAGGAGGTTGTTCCACTACAGCAAGATTTTTCTTGGCCAGAATTTGTCCAACACAAAATCATTTGAAAAAAAAATGCAATGTTTGCAGAAAGCTAAGATTACAGTTATATACTCCAAAGATATCATGTTAGATGATAATACAATTTGTGTATCCCTCTTTTGTCCATAACCCACACAGCACAATCCAGTCCTGTTACTTTTCAGAGACCTCTTATGTTAAAGGTTCTGATCAAGAACTTGGTTATGCATAAAAATTTAAGTAAGTGAATCCTTCCATGATCTGAAATTCCGATCAGGAGATGGGTTTCAATAGATAATGGTGACCTACTGGATATGTCATTTGCCTACCTATCTCCAGATCAGAGATTTCAGGACCCAAAAGTCCAGCTAGTTGTTTTGTAAAAATGCTTTGCCTTGGAAAATTCTCACATGTTAGAGTACTATTAAAATACATTCAACATCAGAAAGAGACAGTTGAAATTTCTAGGGCACATAAGGAAAGAGAGCTTGGAAAATTTGACACTCACAAGACATATTGAAGACAAGAGGATGAAAGAAAATAATGAATAATCTATCTAACAAGCTTATTTAAATGGGTGGCAGAACAGAATTTAGGAGAGACAACAAAAAAGACAAATTTTATTAAGAGCTAAAAAGCACAGGAAATTGGAGAGCCATGATCACCAATGTACTGAATGGACATAGAAGAACTGGAGGATAAAACTAAATTTTGTATAATATCCTACCAAACAATTTGGTAATTATTTTCATGTATGAAATAATGCATCTTTTACTAATCATAAGGTTTATTGAGCTAAAGACTATCTCTGAAACAGAATAATCACTCAATTAGAGATGAATGTCAATGTTTTTTTTATCAGATAAATAGAAATAATAAAAAAAAAAACAGTAAATTGTTCATCTGTTTTGAATTCAAAGCACAGGTTTTAGTGGTTTGGTTTTTGTTTTTTTTTTGTTTTTACACTTTATTAATCCTTTGCAGATTACTTGAAGCCAGTAAAATATTCTTACAAATATTTTCATGTTCTGATGAGCATTTGCCCCCAATGCTCTGAGTACATAATTTAAGCATGCTTTTAATTAGCAACTAAGTCTCAGTTTTACTGTTGAACTAGCTAGATGCAACTGCCACTTCTACTGTAACAGTTTCTTTTCTGTGGAACTCCCTCTTGATTTCTTGCTTCTTTTTATAATCTTCAAAATTTAAGCACAATGTCAATCACTATTTTCTGTTTTCTTGAATGTGTTACTTTTAGTCCTTTCCTTAATCCTCCCCATTCTCAGTTTTTCATTCTCTTTCAGGGTCCCCACATATCTGTGTAAAAAAAAAATTCCAGGACTTTTCAAGGACTATCTTAAGAAATTTCAAGGGCTGAAACTGGTGCATGTATGCAAAACACACAGACACAAAGTGAATGGTAATCAATTTAAAAAACACAAACTTTGAAACACAAATAGTTTGATAGATGAGATGTTCAAAGAAAAAGCTACAACTGGTTCCAATTAACTTACATCACATGAATCAGTTGAAAGCAGAAATCTAAGGCTAAAACATAACTAAATACAGACCTGTTTAAATTTACACTTTGTGTAGCATTCTACACAATTTGGAGTTCTCCTACAATTGAAAATTTTGAATTACTCACTTTAATTCTTACTGCTACACATTTCAGCTATCTAGACTATTCATGGTTTGTGAATGTCACAAAATTTCCTATGAAAGTATAATGGTTTTAATGAACAGAACTAAAATAGATATTTTCACAAAAGACTACACATGTTAGGTACCCCTACTACTCATAGGTTTTGTTGCACATGGCACAGAACACAATGATATTGACATTTTTTAAATTTCATCTAGTTTAGCATTCAGCTCCTCTTCCAATTTTGATATCTCTATGGATTTGTCCTCTGCAGATCCTTGTATGGCACTGGACTTCACAATAAGACGCCTTTTATCTTTGCTTTTCTCTTGTTGAGTGAAAGGTAGCAGCTAGAAGACACGCCTTCACAATCCCTCTCCCCATCTAGATGAAAAATACAGAAGTAACTTTAAGGTCATGACCTAATTCAAATCAAGGAAACAAACCATCATTCGTAATAATTGCCAAATATTACTGACTAAAAACAGTTTCTTCATAAAGGACAATTTTAGCTTGTAAAAATGCAAGATTTCTGGGATTTGGCATTTTGATTTTCATGAATTGAGAAAAAGGGATATGTGGGCAGCCCAATTTAGAAAATTCCAACACTGGAAAAGGCCCTGTCAATTTTCTAGGACTTTTCAAGGTTTCCAGGAGCTATACGAACACTGTCTTTCACTTTCCTCCCTCTGTTCTAGTGGCATTGCCACCTTGTTTGGGATAAACGATTAAAAAAAAAAAGTTAGTGATACAAGTCTTACTAATTAAAACTCAGAGCTGGAGGGAAGATGTGGATTCATATCTTTCCCATGGGTATTACCATGTAAGTGAATATAATGAACCCAACTGGAATTGGAACTCACCTCTCCAATAAACAATTCTAAGCCATTATACCACCTGCACATCCAACCTTACAACATCTGGTATTCTCAAACAGTCACCCATCTAGGATCAACGTTTTTAACTTTGGTGCAAGGATTTGTCTCACAGCCCAATTAGCTAGTGTAGTTAATTTGAGCCTCAATGTGACCTTGTGCCAAACTAAGCTTAGTAAATAGCTATAGATTAGTGGGTTTTCTATTAGATTATAAAAAAGCTACTAAGTCTGTATAATTAGTGTTTGTGGATGAAAAAAAATACAAGAGAAATAGTTAATTGCATTATTTATTTTTTTTTTACAGACACAGAAATAATTGTACTGTGTAAACCTTAAATATTTTATTTATACAAGAAACATCATGGAGAGACTAGAAGTTGTAATAAATGATCTTTTAATAAAAGTTGAACACCACAAGAATAAATGACACTAATCTCTATCATTTTTTTATGGACTGTGTCATGAACAAAGAAGAGCAATTAACCAACTGATACATATTATGAACATTTTAAAACAATGAATACATTAATTTAGGAGGATTGAGTCTCAGGTGATAGACAAGGAGGTTTAGTCATTTTATGCAATTAACGTCTCTAAACAAGGTTAATCAAACTGCACAAACTTACTTTTTCATGGTGATTTGCAGGAAACAAATCTAGCAAAATATTACATCCTTGACATTCGTTCATTATAGATATGTATATATATATTCATTATATATATGTAGATGTAAATGTAGATGACGACGAGAGTGATGTTAATAATAATAATAATAATAATAATAGTAATGATCCGAAAATGTGTTAACTGCAAATGAAGATATATATATATATATATATATATATATATATATATATATATATATATATGAATAAAACTTAATATTAAAATAATCTAAAAGTCCATAAAATATAATATGAACAGAGGTAAAAACAACGTCTGACTTTTTTTTTCTTTGTATTTTTTTAAAGGAGCAAATCTACTATAAGAAACGAAACTATTAGAAGAACTTGAAGGGCGAATACGTTAAATATTCCATACCACAAGAGATCCTTGTGAAATAAATTGAAGCGATTCCTGTGTGGCTCAAGAAATCTGTTGCTCATATCGAATTTTAAATAATGCCTCATGCTGAACGATTTCCTCTCATAACCACTTCTGCAAATGCGGAGGTATTTTTTCAATCGCCCCAGTATATATATATATATATATATATATATATATATATATATATATATATATATATATATATATAAGGAAGATGTTATAGGTTATAGTAGTTTCAACGAGAGAAAAGTGTGTATATTAAAAGGAAGAGAGATACCGCAAATATTTTTGGTTGTAATGTGGATTTTTTTTTTTAAAAAAAACTATTCTGCTTTATTTTCCCTAATTTTACTACACGGGTTTCTGGTCTCGCGACCGTCTTCAGGTAAAGGGCAGAGATTTCCACAAATTATTAAAAATAATTAATTTTTTTTCTCCTTTATGCTTTTCGATATTAAATGTTCTCGATATGAGACATTTTCTTTTTATGTGTTAGTAATCCGAATTTCTTTCTTGAACTATATATATATATATATATATATATATATATATATATATATATATATATATATATATATATATATATATTAAACAACGATGGTTCTCTAATATGTCAGAAGATTCTGTTTAAAATTAGTTGAGATTTTACTACCCAACCAGTAAATTTGAAGAGTTCATTTCAAGAAGGGTTGTGCAAGAAGGTTTTCATTTAGGAATGTTCCATTTTAATATAAAATTATTTTCCTGAAGATCAGAGTTGCTCTGCGCTGAAAATCATTAAGCATTTAAAAGATCTGGAGTTTATTATTCGTTTTTGCCTGCCACCGTTTTAACTTTCATTCCTTGCCACCAACTCTTGGGTCTCATAAATACATGGAGCTGGCCTCTGAGGGAAACGCTGCCAGTGAACTGGACTCCATCAATAGCGTATGCCTGTCGAAATGTTTTTAGGCCGACGGGTGATCAATATTGCTATCTCTCTTGGCTCGGCTCCATCGCGTTTGACGTTTTCTGTTCGCAAAAATTTGGGTGAATTTAATTTTTTTTTTCATTCCTCGCCTACAGCAACAAAGAAAAAAATAGCTTAATCACGGAAAGCAATAAATATAAGAGAATATATATATATATATATATATATATATATATATATATATATATATAAAATAAATATAAAACAAAAGGTAGGATTTTTAACGAATTGCTATTCTATAATCTTGTAAAATCGGCGATGCAGCACTCTAGATTTAACCTTATTGTTTGCGGATGTTCTACAACCCCACAAAAAATTGCTGAGGAAATACATCCTATTTAATGACAAGACATTATTTGCAGTGTTGTCTTAGTCTAGATAATATTTTACCGTTATGTGGGAGGTATTTATGGTTGATTGAGTTATTTAGCACTGATCAACAAAAAGTGATTTTCAAAATATTGTCTACCTAAGATAAACAGTTGTTTTATGTAGCATTTCATTTGTTTATAAATATATATTTCAATGTATATTTCAATATATATTTTATATATTTTAATATATATTTTATTATTTATTTATTATGCATTTATTATATAGTATATATTTATTATATTACATATACATATATATATATATATATATATAATTATGTTTTATATATTATTTTATTATATATTATATATATATTATTTATTATATATTTTAATATATATTTTAATATTTACTATATATTTATAAGATATTATTAGGTTGGTGCAAAAATAATGTCGTTTTTTGACGTTCAACTTAACGTCAAAATATGACATTATTTTTTTAATATATATATAATATATATATATATATATTATAATATATATCATATATGTATTATAATATATATATATATATTATTATGTTACTGATATATTATTATATATATATTATTATGTTACTTATATATTATTATATATATATATTATACATTCGTTATATATTTATTATTTATATTATATTATTTTATGTATTTTAATATGTATTTTTAATATATTTTTAATGTATGTTTAATCACTCTCCATATATTACTTTCTTTTATTATATTTGAGTAACTATCATTTTCTGGGAAATATATTTGTGGGATTTTCCATTGCCTTCTGTCTGGTTTAGTATTCAGTGTTTCCGTATTTTAATAGAAGCATGCTTTCTCATTTTTCTTTAATTCCATGTGACTTTAGGACGGAGGCGATCATAGATGTGCAAATATTCTTTTTGTAATTATTATCTGTCTGTGAAACATAAATCATTTTGAAATCATTAATGTAATATCCGATGAATTCAGCCGGGACTTGACTAGAGGATTTTCACTCTCCTTCACTAGGTGATATCCAGGGCAACGAAGCCCTATCTTTCTTACTTCTTGTATCCGTCGTCAGCTTCATCTCGTGACCTAGAAATTAATGTCTTCTTTACTGATCCCCTGCTTTATAATGATGGTGTTGAAGAGCAAACTTTCCGCCAACGAACAGCGTCTAGACTAGAAGCTTCCGTTTTCACCAAAAATATTCTCTATCGCCATTTGCAAGAGTTGGATCGCTGGAACTATAGCTGGGGTAAAATAAATCGATTCATGCCTTTCGCAAAGTGATTAAGCAAAAGATATCGTCGGAAACTGAACTCGGCTCGCGACGATAACCGTTAAAACAAACCACGCATAGACAGATTCATTCATCCTTTTTTTCATGGTGTGACATATAATAGTCGATATCAACATAATAAAAGAGTTATAATAAGAACTAAACAGAGTTTACAAGAGAATTTGGAACCCAGCTGGCAAACTATTGAAGCAATTCCTTGGAGATTAGAGACGGTGTCGCGCTTTGTTTGGTCACTTGGGTGCTGAGTTACCAAACATTCTGCCAATCAGAGAGTGATAGGAATAAACAAGTAGTAAGCGTCCGGTCAATGGGGACAGAGACAAGTCGTTTGAGAAGCGTCAGTTTGCTATTAAAAATGATCGGATTCTCTGTTTCTCACCAGGAGATAGGCTGGAGCGTAGCATGTTCTGGCGCTAAATAAAAGGATATATATCGCTTTCAAACGCTAGCCGAAAAGGACAGACGTTTTCTTAAATACTTGTAAAAAGAAAATTTTGGACTGTTTCCATAAAATTTAGGATATATATATATATATATATATATATATATATATATATATATATATGATGAAATATAATTTTAAAGAATGCTATATATATATGTTTTAAAAAGCTTCATACGAATAATAAAACGCATGTAAAAATAAAAGTGGATATGAAGTCAGTACACAGAGGCAACAAGAACATGACCTGATGACTGAGTTTAGCAAGAAAACAGACTGTCGCCTCTGCGTGCTAAATACAATGTATTTATATATATATATATATATATATATATATATATATATATATTATTAATAGAAATCTTATAAGTATAAAAATTCTTTTCGTCAGGAAAAACTTTGGTGTATTGCAAATAAACAAGCCAATACCAAAAAAAAAGTTATAAAAAAGAAAGAACCAAGAAAATATACGTTACCGGGAAAATAATCGTCCAGCATATAGTTTCAAGGCCCAAGGATAAAAAAAAACCTCGATACGAGTAATCAAAACAACTAAATAAAGTGCTAAATACAAAAGTAGAGCATACCCAGTTAAACCTGTAGAGCCAAATAAATTTTTTAAAAGGTTTCACCTAAGCAAGATTAATTTCCCTGCTTAGATTGAAACCTGGTAGGTTTGTTAAAATAAGCTGGGATTTTATTATATATATATATTTATTTTGATATATAATATATGCAATGCGTGTGTAAATATATTGCTTTTCTCTCATATATATATATATATATATATATATATATATATATATATATATAAAAAAATTTTTTGTGTATTTATTGTATTTATCTATTCTTTTGGTCTCTCTCTCTGCAAAAAAAATCTTTAGAAACTAATTTAACATTTTTACTTGTTCTAACCTAACTTTAAACACTGTTTTTGTTTAGTTGGACCCCTCCACTACCTCGAAAAAAGGGAAAAATGTCTCTTCGCCAGCGTTAGCATGTGTATAGTATTCTTTTATATTAGTTGGATATGTCTTTTGCTAGGATAAAGGTGCTGGTGAAGGGTAGGAAAAAATTTACACCACTCCCCCCCAGCACCATGCTTTTATCTCTAACTTCACGCTTGGTTTCTGAGATATTTTGGTGTACAATTGACGTCCACCAGAATCAGAAAACGGACATTAACTTTCTGCCATATATTATATAAATTCTTTCTACCAGAGACGCATCCAAAAGCTTTCTCTCTCACACACACACACACACACATATATATATATATATATATATATATATATATATATATATATATATATATATATATATATATTACAACAATTTTATGTATATTTATTCTATTTATCTATTCTTTCTTGTTTTTCTTTCCCCACATTTTCGACTAATTTAACATTGAGCCTTTTCTAACCTAAGATAACACTGTTTGTTTAGTTTACCCCCACTACCTCGAAAAAAAAGGAAAAAATGTTTCTTCATAAGGCGTTAGCATGTTTCAATATTCTTTGGTCCAGTGGACTATCACCCACTGCCACATGATGAGCTAGCATTTATGTCATATCCGCAAATAATGGATGATCATTTTTTTCATTCCACTCTTTAGAATAGCACAATGGGACTTATACTAAGAATTAAACCTTAGTGTATTGCAATATTATAAAATGCAATAAATTCCATCCTATAAATGAACGCACATCTAG
This sequence comes from Acanthosepion pharaonis, assembly GCA_903632075.3. Classification (NCBI taxonomy): domain Eukaryota; kingdom Metazoa; phylum Mollusca; class Cephalopoda; order Sepiida; family Sepiidae; genus Acanthosepion; species Acanthosepion pharaonis. The sequence continues at coordinate 23,782 of CAHIKZ030004266.1, forward strand.
TGTCAGCCTGGGCACTGTTGAATAAAACTACCCCGCCCTTATCCCTCTGTTTTTGTCTTTTGTCACTGTTATATGTGTTTAAGTAATTTAAGAAAATGGTAGAACCCCATGAAACCGTTCGGTCAACACTGGTCCCCCCTTGATGGACATGCGCAGAGGCTCACGCCTTGTTTCCTGTCAAGAAAAGGGTTCCCGGTACTTTCTTCTCTCTCTGGCCTCTGTACTATTACTGATGTGTTTCTCATGTGACGTGCGCAGTCTGCGCCTTTGCCTCTTCATTTTGAGGGTACACGGTTGATAGTTCACTGGTTGCTGTTTCCGACTGGTAGTTAGGAGCCCTAACTCTTCAAAATTTTAGCGTCTTGAGCAGCCGCTCTGATCAACAGTTGTATAATACCGGGGTGTTTGTAGTGCCATGTCGCGCATGGAACGGTGTCCCTCCAGTCACCTCCGGTGGGAAACCCTGAGGCCACATTATGATGCAATGTGCCAACTCCTCTCTGCTCATGTTGCGGTCGATAACCATCTGCTTCTTCTCTTACTTCAGGCCTTCTCATCTTTCAACAATTACTCCACATGAAGACTCAAATGAATTAAAAAAAGTAAACCTAAACCTTTTCAAAAAAATCACCTAAACCCCTCAACATTTCATTTCTCAAACATCCGGGGCATTAGAACAAACTTCTGCGGTATGGAATCATTCCTCACTGCAAACTGCCCGGATATACTGGCTCTGTGTGAGACAAACCTGGTCTCGTCTATTCCCTCCTCTGATCTCTCGATCCCCGGCTACCTTCCTCTCCCCAGGAAAGACTCTCTAACCCACATGCACGGCCTTTGTGTCTATGTCAAGGACCATCTCCCCCTGGCCAGAGAGTTGTCTCTCGAATCGCCAGACCTTTCGAATATGTCTCCGACTATCTCTCCTCAATGCCGTAAGCTATCTCTTCTTCCTCTATCGCTCTCCATCCTCTCAATACTGTGGGATACTCGATAGCATATCTGACAGCATAGACAAGGCCCTCTCTCTCCACCCGTTTGCTCATATATTCATGTTTGGTGACATTAACGCCCATCACACCAAGTGGCTCGAGAATGCTACTACTGACCGGGCTGGCATTCAAACATTTAATTTCTCAATTTCTCAATCCCTCACACAGATAGTCAAACTTCCCTTACGTTTTTCCCTCAACCTGGCAGGTAAGGCCTCTCTTCTCGATCTGTGTTTTACCTCCATCCCCGAATCTTGCAGCGCCACACAGCTCTGCCCGCTTGGCAACTCCGATCACGCCGTGGTATCTGTCAACATTTCCTTCAACTCCACACCCCGCAAAGAACCTCCCATCACTAGAACCTCGTTCTACTATCAACGAGCGGATTGGGACTCGTTCCGTGACTTCCTCCGCGATGTCCCCTGGGTTGTTGTCTTTACACTCCCTGTCCAAGAATGTGTTTCTGAGGTCTCATCCTGGGTTAAAGCTGGAATTGACGCTTTCATCCCGTCAAGGAAATTTAAGGTCAAGTCGCACTCCTCCCCTTGGTTCTCCGCTGCTTGCTCATCTGCTATTGCCCATAGGAATCACTTCTTTCACCTATTTCGTAGGTGACATGTCGGACTGCAATAGACGTCTCTTTGCCTCCGCCCGTAACGAGTGTAAGCGTGTCCTCAACGAAGCTAAGTCAATATTTGCTGCGCGGATGAAGGAACGTATTGCATCTCGCAAATTTGGCGCCAAAGATTATTGGCGGGTCTGCAAGAGTGTCCTGAACAATAGAAAACCCTCCATACCTCCTTTATTCAACAAGTTCGAGGTATTGACCTCCTCCACCGACAAGGCTGAATGCTTTGCTCGGAAATTCTCATTTAATTCAACGCTCGACTCCTTCCGGTGTACCCATACCAGACTTCCTCCAAGAACTGAGGCCTTATTGAGTGGGTTACACATAACCCCGTCATTGGTACTGGGCATTATCTCCAATTTAGACCCCAACAAGGATAGTGGTGGAGATGGCATACCAGCCATTGTCTTGAAGAAATGCGCACCTGAACTAGCGCCCGCCCTCTCTAAACTGTATAATTACTGCCTCAAGGAATCTTGTTTTCCTGACTGCTGGAAGTCCTCATCCATTGTTCCTGTGTTTAAGAATTCTGGAGACCCCTCTGACCCCTCTAATTACCGTCCTATTAGTCTCCTACCCCTCTTCGGCAAAGTCTTCGAAGCCCTAATCAATGCCGAAGTGGTTAATCAAATTACATCCCATAATCTGCTGTCAGACAAGCAATATGGTTTCCACTACGCCCGATCAACAGCTGATGTGCTTACGGCCATCACTGAAACCGTCTACCAAGCCCTTTAAAATAACGGAAGGGTGGCCTAGCCCTAGACATCTCCAAGGCATTTGATAGGGTTTGGCACGCCGGCCTTCTTCGTAAGCTCCAGGGTTATGGTATTACTGGTCGATTGTTTGATCTAATACAATCATTCCTGTCAAACCGTGAATTGAAGGTCGTTCTCAACGGATTCTCATCCAGTTCCTATCCCACGAACGCAGGTGTTCCCCAAGGCTCCATCCTTGGCCCCACTCTTTTCCTTATTTTCATCAATGACCTTCCTGACGCCATAGATTCCCAACTTGGCATCTCCGCAGACGACACTACAATTTACTCCTGCCTCAAAAACAAATCTAGTGTCGGCGACAAAACTAACCTGTCCGTGCGTCTTGAAATGGACCACCAATCGGTTGTTAACTGGGGCAAGAATTGGCTGGTCAACTTTAACGCCTCAAAAACTAAATTACTCTCCATTAACCACCATAGAGATCCTTCCCTGCCCCCCATTAAAATGTCTGATAGTCAACTTCCTGAGAGCAACTCCCTGCGTCTGATCGGTCTCACGTTGACTACTGACCTGAAATGGAACAAATGCATTGAGTCAATTGCTTCTTCCACCGCGAGGAAAGTTGGCTCTCTGTGCCGCGCCAGGAAATTTTTCTTCCTTGAATCGATACTTCAAATATACAAAACAACCATTCGCCCTTGCATGGAGTATTGCTGCCATATATGGGCTGGAGCACCTTCTGCTTACCTCGGAGTTCTTGACATGATCCAGAGATGGATATGTAATCTAATTGGCCTGATCTGGCGTCTCGTCTGCAGTCGCTCTCTCACAGACGCGCCGTCGCCTCTCTCTGTCTTTTCTACAAATACTTCCATGGTAATTGCTCTGATGAACTGCTTTCACTGGTCCCCAGACTCCATGAATTCAAGCGCCCTACGAGGCTGGCATCCCGTTCCCACCCTTACACTGCAGAAACTTTTAAATGTAGCCGTCTCTTCTACTCCAATAGCTTTATACCTCGCACCTCTCCCCAGTGGAACACCCTCCCCAATTACTGTTTCCCTGAGAGCTATAATCTCCAACTGTTCGAATGTAATGTCAACCGACATCTCCAGTTACCTTGATCTACCCACTATCCCTCTCCTCGTTCTTTTTTTCTATCATTCCTATCTGCTCTCGCTCCAAATCTTCCGCAACCCCCTGCATCCTAGTAGCTTCACGCCTTGCTTGGGGCGTAATGCTTAAAAAAAAATATCTATATATAGTTGTAATTTTTATCTGTATTATTTATATAAGCGCGGTACTTATTGGAAAGCGCTCAATATCAGTGATACAGCCAACATATTTTGTTGGACTGATGTCAGTTTGTGATCCTTGGTTTCATGCGCTCTGCAATCGTCAGACAAACAGACGATCGCAGAAAGCGTGAAACTCTGGGTTTCAAACTCACATCAATAATAAGTGCGACATTACTGTAATTATTGAACAATATAGTTCATGCCACTTTGACAGAAAATTTACCAGTAAAAGAGAATTCACTTATCACTATATTTGTACAAGAACGCACAATTGTAAAATTTAAATTCAAACTCAGCGTTGCGACTGCACGCTCCAAAAACAGTAACTCATTTCTAATAGCATTTTTCGGATTAGAATACATATATTTTCGTTGTCCTCTTATTACTAAGTAAAAAACAAAACAAAATCTATTCCATATCTGAGGATGTCTGTGGAACAGACGAAAGCTTGTAAAAATAATATGAACTTATGCAACAGAAATTTATAAAAACAAGGATCTTTTCATTCATAAACAGGTTCGGGATTTTTTGTATATTATTTGAATTGTTCACGACGATGGATTTCTCGCCAATTAAATCATTAACCTTTGTATTTGTTTTTGTATGAATAATAGAGGGAATGAATATATATATATATATATATATATATATATATATATATATATATATATATATATATTATGTATTGTTTAACGTCATTTAACCACATTAGATTTGATCAAATTTTTTCTGCTGGATAGCGTGTGAAACAACAACGAAAATGCGAAAATATAATACCGATAGTCTTTTGAAGAGAGAGATAGTAGGTCAATTATATCTACTGAAATTGGTAAATAACTTTTAGAACACATTGATTTGACTGCAGTCATTATTTCCTAGATAATGTGTATTTCGATTATGTCAGCATAATATATCAACTACATTGATTTGATTTCAAATGAATACATTTAAATTGCTTATTTGCAAATAAAATACCAATGTTAATTAAGAATATATAATGTGACAGGAAAAATCACGATTCAAATCAAACTCTGAATGGCTGGCAAAAATCGATTCATAATTCAAATGATATAGTCAATTGAAAAAAATGAAACTGAAGATCAAGCAATTATTTAAACATATCAATACTTCTATCTGATTCAAAAGTTAATGGATGAAAATAATTAAAAACGGTTTTTCTTTTTTTTCTTTTTTAAATATATCTATATGCTGATCGATGCAAAAATGGAATCAATAAAAGAAACAAAATAAATAACATTTTACAAAAAAGGATGCATTTGCTTTCTGTTAGCATAAAACAATTTTGATAGATTTTACGTTGGTTCAATCGATTTCTTCAACAGAATGGTTGCACATGTTTATGAAAAAAACATCTTTAAACAATCTTAAAAAGCATTATTTTGCTGTTGCCAGAAACTAAGTTGAAATTCATTGAAGCCTTCCAGAGAAGAATAGACAGAACATTGAAAAAAAAACAACTTCATCATACAGCTTATATACACAAATGTTTTAATGACAAAAAAGCATCTTCGAGTCGACCAAATTTCTTAGAGATTTAGTAATTGATATTTTAAGTGAAGGACATTGACTGCATAATAAGACGTAGGATTAATTGTCTTTCTACACGCGCGGCTTATGCAGAGGTAATTGTCTTTTGCCTCGGATCTTAATTTTAAAATCTCCAAAATGCATGCCGTTTACGTCACAAAATAATAATGGATTTACAAGGTCATGTATTCTTTATAAGCTATTATCAGTGCTGGTTAATACCAAAGGGAGATTGAGCTATATTTATTTTGTGATGTCAACGAACACTCGTTTCCACTTTTGTGATGTCATCGCATACTCGTCACTTTCGTAATGCTCGTTGTAGTAGAGACTTTGTAATTGCAGATACAACTCTAGAACGTCGTTGAACAATACTGGTGACAGACGCCTTCGAATAACACTCACACTAATAGTACTTGCTCGATAATACTCGCTCGACAAGTAAATCATATAGTGACCCGAATAGGGAAACAGTAGAGTGAACAGAGTAGAGAATAGCGACACATATAGTAATAGAGTATAGACGAGGAATAGCGATCAATTTGACGTCACACCAACTCTTACATATATAAGTCACGTGGAATACTTAATTCAATAATAGGATCGCCTGTGTTTGTTCACTGGCGGTCTATGTTCAAACTCAAGTGTCGGCAGCGACACCTTATTCCTTATTATTAAAATTTACTATAATGCTTATCTTATGGGCTGTGTCTCTTCATGAAATAAGGGATCATTGAGGGATCTCTGGGTAGGTACTTTGTTGCAATTACCATGCTGAACGCATGTGTGTCTGTAGGAGCGGATTTGTTACGCTTTGGCGATCATGTCTCTTTTCTGATTCATGATCGTCCAAGGATATTTGCACGAAAGTGAACGCAACGAACCCGATGGATCAGAACAAGGATCACTGATTTCTTATTCCGATCCTTTATCACTTACATCATTCAAGATTACAGTGCCTAGTATAACCAAGTGATCACCCATCTCGGTACGGGCTAGGATCCACCTTGATTAACGTGGTTTGATCGCACGAAAATCCTTGTCCCAACGTGATATAACCGTACATTCGTAACCATTAGAGCTAGGAAATTTCCAATTTTCACATCGATGTTAAAAACGAGGTCTTCGGTTATTTTCTCTATGTATTTTTCGAAATTAATTTTCATTAAACATTGTAAATTTGCAAAAAAAAAAACAACACATACATTTAGCATAAAGAATACGACCCTTTATTAGTCCCAATATACTGACTCTTGAAGATCATAGCATGCCAGAAAAATTGAGCATTTACAAATCTATCATCCCTACGAGAATAGAATATTGCCTGCCATATCTGGTCAGGTTGTGCTTCTGTAAATCTCGAGATTCTTAGCAACATTCAAAGAAGGTTCTGTAATATGCTCGAAGCTTTAGACTTCAGTTACTTTCTCACCGACATGACATGGCTTCCCTCTCTATTTTCTACAGATATTTTCATGGCAACTGCTCTGTTGAACTTTTTCTCCTGTTGTCCTGGTTACATGAATTTAAGAAGGCTACTAGATTGGCAACTTGTTCTCACCGTTTTATTGTTGTAATTTTATTGATGTAATTGCCACTTTTATTCGAAAAGATTCACTAAGCAACAAACCACATCACTTGAACTAGCAACAAAAATGTCTACCATATGTAACTATAAGAGAAATTAATGATATATTCAATCACTGAACAACACTTTCAAAAATGTTTGAGAGAAACCTCCAATATTATTAGAAAGAACTATAATATTTAGTGGACTTATGAAATTAAATTCCCACAAAAAATAATAAAAAGCGTTTTGTAAATTTCAACATCAAATGTAACTGTTCAATCAATGCATGCAGATGCTTCCTGTAATGAAACGTTTATTTTATCATTACAATTTGACTACTTAAGGTTAGCTAGTTTCTCTTCCTAAACCCGAGTGTAAGCTCTATATAATAAGTGAAACCGGAAGTCACCAGTCACTTCCGTTCGTTAGTAAAAGAAACCTACGTTGTTATGCTCCTAAATATAGCCTTATATATACGCTGAATATAAAAGACGATATTTAAGTAATGATTTTTAGACATCCAGTGGAAACAACTGGCTTATAATTTTTAATATAAAATAAATATTTGCCTTAGTCATATGCATAGATAATATCGAATGATGTCATAATTTCGAATGATGTCATAATTTTGAATGATGTCATAATTTTGAATGATGTCATAATATCGAATGATGTCATCATTTGGCGGCGCTACGTGAAAAATTTATTTATCTTCTTTTCAAAAGAAATGTATAGAAAATGTTCAGACATCTGTGTTTTGAAATAATCTGCGAATTCAATCTAAAAGAAACTTTGCTGAATACAAATATTATGCTTTTCAATTTTCTCAATTTTAATAATCTTGCTTAAAAATATTGATTGAATTCTGTATTTAACTTGAAGATATGCTAGAATTAATTATTTTCTCTTAATGTTGTATCCATTGGACTTCGAAGACAATATTCTTTTCATTGGTTAAATAAAGATTTGAGCTTAGATAAAGTCCCTGTTGTAATCTTACAAAAAAACTTTCCTAAACCTCAAATCACCTCACCATTTTTATTTCTATAGAACTTATTTAATATCAGCGTAAAGATTTAACAGAACATGTATTGGATTTCTTATATATCTATATAGAACGGAAGCATATTAAACTAAAAGTGGTAAAACGTCGACTCAGAATTTATAAATTTGCTTATCTGCAAGTGGTAGAAAGAGAAAGAACTATTTTCTCCTCGCATTCAGCACTTTAATTTCCCAAGTGCCGACCTTCGGCTATCGTTGCCGACGAATTTCTATTGGTATATGTTGTAAGTCTCCAACCCAATTGAAAAATGGAATATGGAACGCATTCCTTAACACAAAGACGTTTTATCCAATGAGGTTATCACCCTAGTTTCTGCTTTTGACTCTAGAGGAATAAAGCGTTAGTACCCTCAGCGTTGTTATTAATTGTTACAGCATTTTGTTTACAAATCATCAGTTAATATTAAATACAAGAATAGAATTGATGTATAAAGTTATGGTAAATATTTCATGTCAATTTTGAACTATGAAACTTATGAACAAGCATGTCTAAAAAGTCCGAATGATAATGAAAATAATGATGATGACACTACGGTGCAATGGAAGAGATTGATCTTTTAGCAATTAATTGAATAATATGTTGAGGAATCGCAAGCTGTCTATAGGTGTTGGTAAAAAAGATGAAACCAAATTGTAAATTGCGTTTTTAAAAGACGCAGCTGATACGTTACAGATAACAAGCATTATCAGCGAATAATTATTGAAGACAAGTAACACAAAATCTGGATTTAATCAAGACTGTGTACATGAATTTTAACAGCAGGTAATGTTAATGAATGCAAACTCGACTAGCTTTTCCACCAATAAGAGAATGATGCACACCTGAGCCAATCCAAAAATATAAAAGAATGACATTTCCGATCAGAATTTAATGCAACGTGATTTCTATAGATCACAGT
>CAHIKZ030004266.1:37500-40000 GCA_903632075.3 Acanthosepion pharaonis
GACACATTTCTCGATGGAATGGCAAAACCAAGATTAATCTCTATCGAAGCGATGGAAATGAAGTGATAGAAAAAAAATATCTGCTTATGATCCAATTGATACAAGCTCATTATGATGGAAGCAATATCTTGGTTTGGGCTTGAAGGGTCGCTTCCGGAACAGGATCATTCATATTTATAGATGATTTAATAAATTCAGACGTCTACAGAAACATTTTGTCTGCTAATTTAAAGAGAAACGCATCTAAACTAATCAGGTAGGAATTTAGCATGCAGTCGGAGAGTTTAGACTGACCAAGTCAATCATCGGACCCTAGCCCGGTAGAGCATGCATTTCATGTCTTGAATAGGAAACTGAAAGAAAAACCACCCACAAACAAAACAAACAAGAACGAAAGAGGCTGCGTTAAATATCTGGAAAAGAATCACAAAAATGCAACAGTTTGGTAATGTCAATCGGTTGCAGGCTTGATGAGGCGATTTCCAGCAAGTGTAATGCAACCAAATATTAATTGTTATTTAATTTATGACTGTTTCTTTCCCCTTGCTCACCTAAAATTGGGATGATCTGATACAAATAGTGGCGTGTCCTAAGCTGTTTAAATGCACATACCAGGAAATAAAGTCTTGGATTCTGAACTCTTTTGATATTAGCAGTTGGGAACTAGAAAAAAAACATCTCAGAGACTATAACATTAGATATTTGAAAGGTCTTTGACAAGGTGTGGCATAAACGATATATAAAGACGTTCCTACAGGGTAGGTTCCTGAGGGTAGTGGTTAATAACGAGTCCTCAGTCAATCAACGCAGTCGTTCCTTACGTTTGCTTCTCGGACTAAACCTGTTTTTACTTTACATTAAGTATAAACACCGTTCATTTGGGAATATATATGCGGATAATACAACGGTATATGGGTGCAGCTCCCAAGCTCTAGATAGACATACATTGATAGCAAATCTTTCTTCTGATCTAGCTCAGTGGAGAAAACACTAGCTGGTTATATTTCTCGAAGCTAGAGTGGAAATGCCTTGAAAACCAAACTAGTTGCATTTGATCCTCGCCGATAGTTCATATTACCAATAATAATGAATAGGTGCTCCCTGGTGAAGTGACTACTGAGCCTTATACTCGACCCAGATCAGACCTCCAGTTGAACTCGCGCATACGATCCATTGCTAATGATACTGGAAAAAAGGTCGGTTCCTCCTGCTATCCTCTGTCTTTACAAGAGTCAGGTCAGGCCTAAAATGCCATATTTGGTCATGTACTTCCCAGTCCAATCTTACCTCTCTTGATAGAATCCAAAACAGTCTCCGCATTCCTGCGGGTGACAAATTCATGTCAGCCTTGCAAACCCTTCCTGGCAGACAAAATATCTCATGTCTCTCACTGCTCTATTGATATTTCGATGGAATGGGGTCAAACGAAATGCATTCCATAGTTCTAACAGTTCTAACCTTCATTAATAAGACTTGCCCTTGATACACAAATTGTAACGCCCCCCCCCTCATCAATTCATCGGGGAGAAGTAAGCTCCGTTTGAACAGCTTCTTCGAACCGCTGCACTGAAGAATAGACTCGGGAGAGGATATTTTCCCGATCACTACTATCTTAACAAGTTGAAGTCTAGGGTTAATCTTTATCTTCCAAAAATATCTGCATAAACTGCGCCTCTTAAAAAAATGCACCTCAGTGTTCCAACTAGGAATGAGAGCCTGGGTCTCAGATTCGTAAAACTCAGCTGGATGACGATGATGTAGTCAATTCCTTACAACAATTCTTACTTCTCCATCATCACATCTATTTAGCACTGTTAACTTTCATCTCTTTGTTTCAATGAAAGAGCCACTGATGAGGAAATGCTATGCAAACCTGTGATGTACAGCTCTATCTTGATGTACAATATTTTTGATTGCGTTCCGTATTTCTTATATAATAAAATAAATTGCATTGCCTTTCGACACACTCTCGTGTATATTTGTATATATATATATATATATATATATATATATATATATATATATATATAATCAATTTAACCAGTTGGTGTGCAAGAATTACGTCTTTGTAAAAAGGCCGTGAAAATAAAAACTGTAAATGTCTCAATGATCTCCCGCCATCCCACCAAAAAAAAAGTAAATCGAGCTCTCTGAGATCGTATTAAGAAAATTGTCATGGAAACTTGCGAGCTAGTAAACTTTCACCTTTCGGATCATCAGGCTTCAAATGCCAGGATGTGCGATCTGCATATACATTTTTTTTTTTTTTTTTTTTTGCAAAATGTTCTCTACTACACTTGCTGCCTCATGATAAGAAATGTAAAAGTTTACTCGCTAGAAAGTTGATATGCAACTTTTTCTCTGAGGTGCATATAACATAATATATATTAATAATGGAATAGGTATTTCTAAATTATGTGTGGTGGGCGGGTCTGTTTACGCTAACGCACAAGATGATTTCGATAAGAAGACCTAATAATTTCTGATTAGGTCTTATTAT
>CAHIKZ030004266.1:45000-80333 GCA_903632075.3 Acanthosepion pharaonis
CTATCATAATTTACATAAGAACGGCGCGGTTCGGGTTTTGGCTTCAAACTACTCGAAAGGGTTTGAAAGGATTCTGCGTGCTGGACTTCACTACATGCTCAAGTGCTACAGTGTCCATGAGCTAAGATTTGGCTTAATCCTATCTTCCTTTACAAATCGTGTAATGAAGCTCATGTTGAACGGATACGATCCTCGTTAATTTCACAATAATGCAGCGTCTCCCAGGACAATATCCTTGAACCTACGCTGTTTCTTAAATACTTCAACGGCCTTCCTGTTGTTATCATTTCCCAACTAGCTATTTATGCCGATTACACAACTATTTATTCCAGTCTTAGTAACAAGTCCGACAAAGTAAACCTGGCATTATCTCATTATTTTTCTTGCAGAGAAAACCCCTTCCATCATAGTGACATTATCGCCTTCCTTGGGATGAAATGATAAACAATGCATCTAGAAGAGTAAACTACAACTGATGAAAATAAAACGATTAGGTAGCAACTATCCGGTTGCATCAATAAGCCAACCTCACCAAACCGATATTTTCGACTGATATGCAGTGATCGATGGTGAATGATAAACAATATGATCAACTACAACATATGAATCGATCACTTCTAGTTTCATCTTTACGGCAGGTGCTAGAAGGAGTCCTGACCGTTAGTAAAGAATCATATTTGCAATGCAAGTGTTAATGCAATTAGCAAAAGGAATGGCTTTAAAATTCATTTCTTCATACCAAATTTCTCGTTGCGTGGGCGGGGATAAATTTATGAAACTAGCTAATGGCGATCAAATTCATTCGAAATAATAATAAGGATTTCGCCATTTTAGAGAAAATGTCTATGGTTAAATGTAATTGGTAGAAATGCCCAACAAACTGAAATAAAAAGTTTCCAATAAACAATAACAAATAAAGAATTAGAACACGTCAAAATATTTGATGTCTTATAATCTGTGACGTAGAAGTTCTACTTCGGTGACGACAGAATTATTAGTAGTCGCTTGTCTCTATGCCAAATAGGTTAAGTCCATTTTATCTATGACACTACAAATACAATGCAGACGATATATATGCAAGATAAAATGGGGCAAAGTAGCGGTAATAAGGCAAAAATTACCGAAGTAAGACTGGGGTTAATACAAAAAAAAGACATACAGACAGGTTATAGGGTCCTGACATCAAGACAAGAAAGAACAAAAATATGGTCGAAGAGATCGATGAGTCGTCTATCTTACTGATTAGGAAGACATCCCAGCATGCATCTGCACGTTTTGTCTATAACTTTTGAGAGGGGGAAAGTTTTTGCACATATTCCCATGCAAATTGGCACTAACAGCCACAACTGTAGCTATGACCTTTTTATAAAGTGCAAAATAGATATTAGCGCGCTGGCGGCATCAACACATATTTATGAAATTCCATTTTTTAAAGATTGAATGAAGGAGTCGTTTTTGTAACATCTCTCCTTATCTTTCAGTTAGTTAAGTGCCACATACTATACAGGCTTGGGCGATCATGTATCTTTCGATACATGACTGACGAGACAGTTTTTTTTGTTTGTTTTTTTTCCCGCAGTATGTTACCATTTCTTTCTGTGGTAGACTGCTTACTAACCAAATCTAAAGAACCCAGTCTGTTCTGTAATTCAACCCATAGCTGGACATAGCTTCCCCAAATGTATTTGTGCGTAAGTTAATTTAACTAACTCGACTGGAATTTGAAACGATATTCATTACACCACAGCGCACACCCTCAACTACACATAGTTGGTATCAAGAGAAATTCTTGGATCACTAAGCTGTATCCTTTATTAATTATTATAAAAGAACATTTTTACACATATAGTATATAGACAGATCTATGAGGTTGATAAAACTATATAGTTATAAAAACACTTTCTAGCGGCGCTAACAAATCACATAGCAGAAATTAAATGGCCATAATTATATCTTTCTTAAAACTGAAAGAAAAACTGACAAGAAGACAACATCTTAATAAATCGACAATGAGGAGTTTCGAACCCGGGTAGAAGCGAACGTTCTAATCACTCAGCATATTATATGCCCATATAACAACGCCCCCTAAATAGGATATAAAATAAAAACAGTAGACAAGTGTCTATGTCAACAACTATCTACATTGGATGACACGTTCATCTGTAGGGAATTGAGTCAGTGACAGGAGAAAATGTATTGCATATAAATGATAACAATTGTATGGAAATGAAAAACATCATATAACATTTTTTTTTTACGTGGTTGAAATTGACCCAACCGTATAAAAAAAACGCCATCATGTTCCGTGAAAACCGCACTGAAATGCATTTATAAATGCATAATACTGTATCCATTGTCTGAATGAATGGTACGTACGTGCAAATCAGAATTACTTTTGACATGATATCATGATGAAAAGATGCCGCACTTTACTTATACTTGTGTAAATCAAATATATTTTCACGTAAATATAAATAATTACGTTTCATGCTGTTGTATGCACAATATGGAATTAATTTACATTCACTCGCTGTTGGCAGTCTCCGTTACTCTACTGAGATTTCAAAACAGTAGCCTCCCACGGCATCAACACATCTTTATGAAATTCCATCCAACAATCAAACAGCTATAGGCATTGTGTGCTTCGAAATAATATAGCATTCTCTAGCAGTATATTTGAGATAGTTCACTATACATTTCCCTGAATATACTGACACATATATATATGTGTGTGTGTGTTATATTAATTATATATAATATTAACACATTAATGCTCGCTGACAAATCTTTGGAACGGTGGCCATTGAATGGTTACAGGAGGGGAGATTTACTTATTATTAGATATTTATAAGCCTATAATTAGTATTTTATGATTTACTCTCTGAGCTGAGTATTTATCAATATTATTTCGAACTATTTCTCGACAAAGAACTTTTTCTAAACAAAAGTTTTCCCCCAAGTACACTTTGGTCATTATCAGGTGCCTATTGATTGGTTCATATGGGATATCTGTTTATTATTATGACATTTTTTTGACCCTGGGATGTCAGATATGTTTGTTATGATGTCTAGTTCGCACCGCTTTTCATAGTTTAGTATACCACATCTTCATTATATTGGTTATAATTAAAGGTGATATATTTGTTGTTGTTTTTCAATCTATAATTAATTTTGGCTTAGTTTTACTTTAAATAATTAATATCGAATTTTATTTTACCTACTATGATTAATACCGATTTTATTTTACTTTCCATAATTAATATCTAATTTAATTTTACTTTCAGTAATTAATATCGGATTTTATTTTACTTTTTATAATTAATATATAATTTTACTTTATTTCAATAAGAAATATCGGATTTTATTTTACTTGCCATAATTCTATAATAATAACCGCTAGGCATTAACGGGTTAAATAAAGTATATCTAAGCTGAAATTCTTCATTTAAATGTTTTCTTAAATAGAATGGAGAACTTACTGTTGAACCTTTTCGTGGAATAAGATGTTTGATGTCGGATGGAAACTTGTAAAGTTACATATGGAAAACTGACCAATTTTCGAAGTTCTTTGTTCATTTTCGATGAAATTATATTGAGTGGAGTGTTGTGTTTGTTAACAGTCTTGATTTCAAAATAATATTGCAACCATAAACTTCGGTGATAAAATTTATCTGGGCGGCACATGACCACAAAAATGAGCATACGTTTAAAAATATTTTTAACACTTACATGTTGAAAGGTTCTCGACCTGACCAAGAAAGGATTGTTAAACAAATTCCAAGTTCGAACACCTTTTGGGAAGTTGGTGGAGCTGAGAATATATGATATATATATAAGAAACAAACAAACACATACACACACGCACAAATATATAATTTCGATCTGATATTTTTGGTAAAAAAAGCCAATGGTTGACTCAAGCTTCGTGAATTACATTGGGCAGACGAAAATCTCAGCAAGCTGTCGATATTTGTGTAAGCACGAAATCACAAATCATCGCAACAAAGGGTTTAGAATATTGGCGTTCTTCAAATTAGAGATCATGCTTGAATAAATTATCTCTCCCAGAAACGGTAAGATCCACTTAAGATTGTGACAGTAGGAACCGGAGTTCGGCTGTCTGAACTTTTAACAAACACAAATGTTACTGAGCAGTTGTTTCGCCAGGGATTGGCTTGCCGTAATAGTCTACCATTATCACTATTTCTCTCCTTCTCTCTCTCTCTAAGAAATGCCCGACTACATTTTATAAAATCTGTATCATACATTGAGCTCTTATATTATCAGTCTTCTTTGGAATAATTCCTACCAATTAAATTGTGTTACTGTTTATAAGACGCGCGAGCACACACACACACACACACACACACACACACATATAATAGACTCTCCCGTCGAGATTCGATGTATGAGGGTCAAGCAGATCAGTTCCTAGGAAACCGACAGCCCGACACCGGCACATGAGATTTGATCATCGTGGTGAAGGCCTCGTGCAGGACCATCCACACTTTTTGAAGGGACGAATACAGAGACCTGGTGCACCGAATTCCACAAGGTTCCCAAACGACCCTCCGCAGATTTTGAATTCAGAGTTGTCCTTCTCCTAGACCAGTTGCTATCCAAGGCTATAGAACCCAGTTTTTACCCATAGCTGGAGGGAGAGAAAGAGGATTCATACCTTTCCCAAGGGTATTAGTCGTAAGTGAATTTAATGAATGCATCTACATTCAGCAATTCCTTATCAGCATATCCATTAGAACTTTTTAAATTATTATTGAAATATATATATAAAAAAGATCCTTGAAAATACCGAACATTGTCGAAGAAATCTGTCGGCACCTGCAATATATTTATTACTTTGACATTCATTAAGTCCATAAATAAAAAAGTAAATTTCAGTCTACAAGAAAAAGCAACCCAAAAAAAACATAGTATAGTACCTTGACAGACTTGTTCAACAAAGAAAAATGACGGGCGCACGCACACACTCACACACACGCACACATATGCGTGTGTGTTTACGTGTGTGTGTGTGTGCAATTCTCTTCCGGTTTCTTGCTTCCTGGTGAATAATGATCATACAAAATTTAAATAGAACTGTTATCTTGTCTCTTTAATAGTGTTTTTTTTTCACATACTCACATATATTTTTAAACATTGCATTTTTAAGGTGTTATTGCCTCCTATCTTTTTTGTTTGTGTTTGTGTATGTATATTGAATTATATATATAAATAAGCAATCATTAACACACACAAACACACATATATTTATATATATATATATATATATATAACACAAAAATATATATATATATCTATCTTGTTCTGTGAAATGTATATAATTATGAAATTAATTTTCCCTTGTATCCCAAAATATATATATATATATATATATATATATATATATATATATATATATATATATAATACAAATCATTATATATACATATGGTTACAAAAAACATACACATATATATATATATATAAATATATATATATATATATATATATATGAAATTTGAATATATATATATATCTTTTTATTATATATTAATCATTTAAAAAAGTCACATAAATTATATATTTATATAAATATATATATATATATATATATATTATATTTTATATATATGTTTTGTATATATAGGCCAGCAAAATATATATATTATATATATATATATATATATATTTATATATATATATAAATATATAATACAAAAATTTATATTTAAAATATATAAATATATATATATATATATATATATATATATATATTAAAAGCATTTGTAATTATATTAATATATACAAAACTGGAACGATATATATATATATATATATATATATATATATATATATATATAAGGCATTATTTATATATGTATATGTATATATGAAATTTATATATATATATTTATATATAAATCATATATATATGTTATATATATATATATAAAAACTGTGTTTAAAAAAATAATGAGATCTCATATATTATATATATATGTGTGTGTTTTTTAAATATACGTATTTAAATTCATTTGTGTAATTATCATTATTTGAATTTTATATATCCATTCTGTCTGTTTTATTTTAAGCATTGAGCATATATCTTAATTTTTATCCAAGAATCTACTACACATTCAATCTCTAACTACCTCCAAGGACATATCAGAACTCCATGACTCAGTTGCCTGCAGGAGTTGGCGACTTGTTTATTCATGATGAGCTTCTCATTTCCGTTCTGCAGACGCATTATACGATGGCAAGAAAATATACGTACTTCTTTGCAAGTAAAAACGAATATCGTATAGCGATGTTCGTCGTGTTAAATCCCGTAAGCAATTGCTTGGTTTGTTGTTTTCTCATCGCGCGATCCATATCTGTAACCTTGTGTCAGTGTTTCATCATTTGAACTCCTATTTTTATCAAATCGTTTATCATATAACAACAGCCAGAAATCAGCATCCTAAAATTAAATGGAGATTTGTTTCAAATCTTTTTATTCTTGTCCTCATTCATGAACAATGACAAAGTTTGACTCAAAACGTATTTTTTTCATTGCGTTTATCCTACTTTCTTAATCATTGATAACTGTTATTCTTTGTAAATAGGTTGACACGTGTATTTTAAACCTTAGAATTGTGCACCGAATCAACTACTGTCATATCATCAGGAGCGTATCTGAGAAATAGATTGTGGTATTTTCAATCGTTTTCAGGTTTTATTAATCCAAGATTGCTGATAACAGACAGGATAGTTCAAGACAAAATGAAATGTTTCTATATTTTTTCCATATTTAGACGAAGGCAGAAATGATAATTTAATAAAATGGTATTTAATAGAAAATTTTTAACTTATTTGAAGAAATGCGAAATTTCACTAGCAATGTTCATTTTTTTAAAATATAATATAGTGATAAAATTTAAACATTATTTTTAAAAAAATATAGATGAATACGATATTATAATATATATGCATATAAATAGTGATTTTTCCAAACGTAGTTTAAATTTGTTAAAAAGGTGGAATGTATTGGCAACCCAGTGAGGATCGAAATTAACTGTAATTGTTCTATCAAGATAGAATTGTCTGACGATTTGAATTCAAAAAGATTTCCCAAAGACAGCATCAATAATATATTGGTTCACTTGTGCCAAACTAATTTTCTTCCCAAAATGCTCTGATTTGGCATCACATCAACTTTCACTAATGGGATGAGGGCTACCATCTCAACAACGATCCGTTTTGTTTCAAAACCAAAATTTTACACGGTTTGGATTTTCTAGAGCTTTGGCCCCGCAAAATGCAATTGAGGCAAATTGTATTCAGGAGTTTTATGTATATGTGACATAGATATATCAACAATATTCCATTTTTGGTCTAATCTTATTCTTTCTTTTTTATGTGTAGATTCTCGACAGGAGGTTTCTGCATATTATTTAAGAAAACTTTGTAATTTATCCTGTACATTTAGCATTCGATTGGATGTATGTTTTTGACTTGATCTGATTTTAAACAGATGATCAAATATGTCATACAAAATATATATATATATTTAATATATATATATATATCCCATGCATAATGGACAAATATTCATGCATATACGAATTTGTAATTTATTTACTTTCCATCTAATGAATAAACATACTTTTCATATAATTAACTAAATACAAATGCATAGTAATTAATTTTGAAGAGAAAAAAAAAAATGATTGAATAAAAACAAATCTCGTTTATCCATTTTAATTGTGAAAAAGATTATCCTTGTAATTCAAAAAAGAATACATTTCTTCAGAAATACATTTGGAATAGCAATTATTAATTTCAAATGTTATGAACCTCTTTTTGCAGTTCTCAATTAATGAAATTGTTGAAATTTTTTTAAAATTATTCAATTTTGATTAATATATGTAAAAAACAGATCCGGGATTTATCCAAATCGTTTGGATAGTTTCCTTTTTTTATTGAATGAATAAAAATTTGCCAGAATTCAGCTTTGGGGTTACAAAAACGTTTTTGGTCTCTCAATAAACAAACTGTCACATTATAATTCAGGAGGATTTCTTAAAAATAGGTGAATAGAATTCATATACCATATATGATAGGTTGTAAATATATATGTTATTATATCAAAACATCCTTAAAATGACAGATGATACATCCAGCAGCCACCCTTTAAAACATTTAGCAAACCAAATTAAATGATGATTTCATAATTCTTTTTTAAGACATGTTTGCTCTTTCGATGATTAATAGATTGTAACATCGTTATCCCTGTAATTTTTTTAAATACATTAAAAATGATATTTAATGAAAATCTTAAGTACACGGCATTTCCACAGATTGATACCCCAAAACCATTGAAATGTTCATAAAAATAAATTCGTACTGAAAACCAATCAGTACTGCATGCCGTTTTAAAAAACGTCTGGCTTTTAAGTTGATATTATAAATATATGTTATACGCCGATTATAGACGTTCATCCACCGACTATATTATATTTGACCATTTGACCATATATAATTTGAAATATAGAAGTTTTAAAGTAATTAATTATTCAATGAAACAACTTAAAGAAATTTTATTCGAGTAATATTTTACTGAATCTGACTATATATAATTCCAATGTTCCGTAATATTTGTCTTCGATTATTAAAGACTTTAATTTTGTATATTCTTGGGAAAACATGGCCGCCTTTATATACGTCGCATATTTATATTTTTTCATTTAATTTTAAACCTTTCTATTACAAAATTGAACTATAAAATGAGTCAGCTCATTTTGGCTGGCTCACTAAAAAAACTTTAACAAAACCAAAAAATCAAAACATAATATCTTCAATAATAAGACAAAAAAAAATGTATTATAAACCGAATTTGCGCGAAATTTAAAATACAATATGGCGGCATCATTTAATGTTGTCACGAAAAACAATTTTAATCTCTTATATTTGAAGTATATATATATATATATATATATATATATATATATATAAATATATATAAATAAAAAAAAAGAACAGTAAGATATAAAATCCGGTGTTCTTATAGATATTTTTTTTTTTACAAAATAGTGATCAATGTATATATTTGTAATGCATTAATATTATAAATTAATTGATTTAAAATATGAATTATTTTTATAAAATTAAAAAAAATGTTTCAAAAAATAGAATTTAAAAGTATTGTGAAAAAAAAAAATCTTTAATTTTAAAAGATGAAACGTTGAAAATTTTTACCGTTAATAATTTTTTTTTTTTTTTTTTTTAAATTCAGACGACATCCATTCAACGGACGTCAGGTTTCAGTGTAAAATACATCCCTACCCCTTACCAAAAATGTAGCTAATAACTGATACAATGATACTGTCATAAGGAAAATCTAGACACCCCGTGTTCAATTTGAGTAGAATATTCTGTAACCATGGAAACGTGATTTTAGCTGTGTATTTAAAACCCAGTAAATTTTAAAAGTTACTCCAAAATTCGCTTGAAGATGAAATGGAACTAATGCTTTTAATTTATTTGCAAAAATAAAATTAGGGGTTTTTAGCTTCTATTTTTGAAACATGGTTGGAACTATATAGCGAAAATAACCATATTTTAAATCAATTAATTTATAATATATATATATATATATATATATATATATATATATATATAATAAAATATATATAAGAACAGTTTTCTTTATGATTAACGAAATTCATCAATGATGAATAAAACCGAGAATTTTTTACATAGTATTTTCTAGGATATCCAAGATATATATAAATTAGGCGATATAAATTTATTATAACTCTGGTAATTGTTACTTTTGATGAATAAAAAACACAATAGAATTTGATGATATCATTGTAAAATATTTAAAATTTACTAATTGTATTATAGAATTATGTTTTTGTACAACAGGCGTCCCAGTAAACTTAGTTGACTTTAGATTTTGATTTTAAATGCTTTTCAACAATATTTTCATATCTTCAAACAATAAATTTTAAATGTAGTTGTTAATGATTGACATTTTATATAAAGGCAAATAAATTTAAATTTATATTTTATCACAGACCTCATTGAACAACATGCGATTATTTTCTAAACTTTTTGAATTTTGGCCAGGTTAAATTTTTTAAATGTTTGGTAATATTTTGAAAATCTTCGAAGAGATTCTAAAAAAAGATGAAAGAAAAGAATTTATGCATTGGACCAAATTGAATCTTAAAAATATGATATATAGAAAACAGGCGATTATTATATATAAAAATAAATATACATAATGTATATATATATATAAATTTATCAGAAGGTTTCCAGAAATTTAATATAAAATTTTAGAATTTTTTCGACATATTCTTTAAATTTTTAACTATAAAATTATCGATTTTTTATAAACAACTTTCGTGGTATATCTCCAGCCATGTCCATATGGTAATATATTAATATTCATAATTGAAGATATTCGTTCAAAAATAGCTTTCGCAAAAATACCTGACGATTTTGTGTTTTGTGAACCGAGCTGTTTATATTTTTCATTTTACACTTCGAATATAGAATAGAGGTATTCAAAAAAAGAAAGAAAGAAGGAAAAAATGATTTAATATTTTATATGAAACTTAAAGTAATTAATAATACAATTAGGAATATCCATTTTTTTTTTTTTCATCAGCCTTGATCAATTTTCAGAATGTCAATTGTTTGCGCCGTTCATATATTATATTTAATATTTTAAAAAATTAACGTCATATCTAATCTAGAAATAAAATAATATAAAATTATAATTCTGATGTATTGTATTTGAAAATGGAAATTTTCAAATTATAATTTTAAAAATGAGACAATTTTTGCCGACATTTTCGTTTTATATTACACATATAAATATCAAACTTTTCTTTTTGTTTTTATAAATGTATATATATAATTATATAAATTTTTTTCATGTTTATATTTATATATATACGTTTTGTCATGCTAACTGAATTTACAAAAATATATAATATAATGATTATTTTTATAATTTATATTTAAATATTAACGATGTATATATTATAATTATATGCAGTATAATGCGTTTATTTTTTTTATTTTTGTTTATATTATTAAATCCATTTCTTTTAACCCATTTTTAATGGAATCTTTTATGAACAAAAAAAATGATCCGGTTCCTTGTTTTTGATTATTAAATCAGAACCACAAAAAAGAACATGAATAGTGACGTATGCAATGAACTTGATATATTTACAAACGGGGATATTGAAAGAAAGTAGAATTGTGATACGAATCTATTGGTTTAGTAGTAATTGTAAGAACCTGGACTATCATTTTTTAGGGGAAATTATTTATGGGAAGTTTAATAAATCACAGATATTCTTAATGAGTCGAATTGACATTTGTGTTTATTTAGAAATCCATTTTCAATATTTTGAAAAAAGAAAAACGGAACGTTATTGATTTTTATGGTCCCAATTAATTCAAAATGAAAATAGCCTTTTTACGTGAAAATTATAGTTAGAAATCCGTTTGTTATTTATTCATCCAAGGCAAAATTCAAGGTTTATTATCAATATTGAAACATTATAAACTATTTAAAGGTGGGTCAACCACTTCATTGATTTTACTGTAATAATTCTCTACTTTCTTCAAATTTATAAATTTCTGAAGGCATTTTTCTTATTTGTTTATCATAGGAAAGAAATTTCATGTTTTATGTTAAAAATGGATTTATTCATCTCGAGGCGCTAGATATTTATTCAGTCAAGTTATTCCATTATATTATTATACGTTTTATTTTTGAAAGTCGATGTAACAATGAAAAAAGTTTGAACCTTTGTTTGATGCTTAAATGCTTCTAAATCTATTTTCTTAAGGTTTTATTTATAAATATTATAATTTTGTTATTTGAATATTTCTAAAATTTCCCCATTATATTCAAATTATTCATTGAAAAATATATAGAATTTTTTGTTTTTTTCATAAATATCTGATCTTCCGGCATAAAAAAAATTTATTTAATTTTAATTAAAAAACTTTAAAGGTTTTGGATATTCACCGTTTAATTGGATATTTATATATATATAAATAGGTTAAATTCAAAATCTTATAGATATATATATATAGTATATAAATATATTATAATTTTTAAAAAACAAATAAAGAAAAAAACATCAGAAATAAGTTTAATTGATTCTTCACTCCAAATTTCAGTCACAATTTAAATTTTCCATTAAAAACAAGTCAAACAAATTCCATTTTGAAAAAAATTGAAATAAAACCTCATTTTTGGAGTATTCCAGATAAGAAATATTAAAAACATTTATTAAACAGAATGGATATTCTTCTAAAGTTAATGGATACTGAATTATTTTCGACCAATAGATGCAATGTTAAATTGATAAAACAATATATTTGTTTAGAACCTGATTTTTAAATTATTTTCAATTATTACATGAAAAACACACAAAACACATCAAATAATATATATATATATATATATATATATATTTATAAGAAATATATGTTATATTTAAATTTAAAGAATCAAAAACGTGTTTTAATATATAAGTGGGTGTTTTTAAAATATTTTTATTTTACAAAATATCAACATTTCAAAGAAATAAATTTCAGAGCATTAATTAGAAATCAGTATGAATTTGATTTAAAATCTTTTTTTTGCATTTGGGAAGATCTTGACCACAAAGATATGCTTGTTAAGCTATATATACATATTAATTTGGAAAATTGATAGACTTTGTTTGGGTGAAAATGATTTTTATCAGCTACCTCAATTTATATATTACAAAGGAAACGTTTAAATAATACTTTTTGTTGAAGAAAAATGAATATAGAATATGAAATTATTATATTTTTATAACCTAGAAGTTTGTTTCTGAATCAAGGAATCAACCAAACCGGAGGTTGAATAAAAATATAGTAATCTTTATAATAACAAAAAATACAATACTTTGATATTATTTTTTTTATTAATTTGTTGAATGGTGGACATAAATACATTTCATATTTTTACTTACAATGTGTTTTTTTTAACGTGGATATTTTTTAATTGGGATATATCCATTCTGTTCATTTTAACTTTTATATATACAATAAATATAAATATAAAAGGTCTGAATCCAAATATAAATTAGAATACAAGTAAAATGTCAATATGCAAAGTAAGAACTAATAAGATGAAATCAAACATTATATAAAAGAAACATTTAGAAACAGTTACCCAAAAATATATTTTAAAACATTTGTTTATTAATAACACATAAGATTAAATTAAAATATTTAATCTCGAAAACTTCATACAGCAAACTGATTTCAGTTCAACTAGACATTCAAATTTGTTGCATTTAAACTAGTGTTCCGAAAATTGGGTTTTATAATCATTTTTTTTTGTACTATTAACATGTAAAAACCAGACATCATAGGGACATTAAATTATGAGAAATGGATAAATATATTAAAAATTGACGGGTTTACAAATAATTTCGTCGTTGACTATATATATATATATATATAATAAAAATATTGATAATCGGAGGAAAGAACACAATTTGGGATATAAATTTTTGAGAAATCGACGTATTCCAAAAAAACACTTAAAAAACAATAGGTGTTTGTATTTTTTTTAATTGAAATCGATAATCGCACACGTGATCAAATCTTCAAGATTTCTGTTTTTATTGTTTATATATATATATATTATATATATATATAATAATTTGTGTGTGTGTGCATATATACCAGTATGTGTAAATCTGAACTTTTAGTGACCATGTTTTTTTAATATATGTAAGGTTAAAAACAAAATCATTTGAAATATTGTATAACTTAGTTCTAAGTCAACATGTGTTTAAAAGTTGAGTTATATAAAAAAAATCTTATAATGTATGTATGTTCACTTAGTTCTAATATTTATGAGGTAAGATTAATTCTAATTGTGTAAAATGTGGGTGTTGTTTAGTTCTAATATTTGTTTTCAAGCTTAGTTCTAATGTATATGTGTAGGTGTGTAATCGCTTAGATATAATGTATGTGTATGCTCTGAACAAATATGTATATATTCCATTTAATACTTGCAATGTATGTATGTATCATTCTGTGTTAGTTCTAATATGCATATATGAATGTATTGTGCACATTAAATATATAAATAATTTTGTATGTGTGATAATCTTTTTCAAATGTAAAATATACAAAAAAATGTATATGAATGTCATATATATATATATATAGATTAGTTCTATATGTGTATGAATATATTTAATTATAATATGTGAATGTATGTGTGTGTGAGTGCTTGTGCGCGCGCGTGTGTGTGTGTGCAAGTGTAAGCTTACTTCTAAGATAGGAATATGTGCAAGTGTCGATGTATATGTGCGCGGATGATCACGTTGAAGTTCTGTTTTTTATACTATGTAGTTTTATCTTTATGATTAACAATTACTCTTTGTTACCGTTCGATATACGTCTGCAGTTTTAATATTAATACGCAGACAAGATAAACGTTTGTATTATTTCAAAAGCAATTTTACAACACAGTCCCCACCCAGTATGCTTTACTCCCTGACAATTTTCACTTGAAATTAATGGAATCTACATTTCTTTAATATATATATATATATATATATATATATATATATATATATATATAATATAGTACAAATAATAGTACAGGCTTCGAGAAGACAGAAGATTGGCGTTGCATTTAAATTTTTGTATATTGTAGCTGTAAGGAAGCAAAATATCGGAAGAATATTACACAAGTAAGAAGTGCGAGAAAATAGACGATTAGAAAAGAAATTGCGGTTTCATCTCGTTATTTCAACAGTAAAAAGATGAGGCATTGTTGCCAATTTAGTATTAAGCTTAAATTCATGAACTTGAAATACTAAGGAGAAGAGTCTGCGGGAAGACATGTCACAGTAGTGGGAAAGTCGAGATGTCATATCCAAACCGATAACAATCTATGATCTTTTTTTTTTTTTTTTAATTTTCTTGAGAATCTCGAAGTGTATAGCCGGAGCACTAGACTAGATATTCAATGTACTGACGAATGATGGATTTATAAATGCTAAAGAAGAATTGTGACCGGAATGAGTGTCTGGCACGGCACAGGGATCGAACCTTTCTAACAGGAGCCATGACAGTTCATACAATATGCTCATTTCACTTCATGGGAGTGGAAAACTTGAGATTGAAAATGCGCAATTGGTTACTCTCCTGAAAGTTAGCATTAGCCATGCTTAAGTAGGGAAAAAAATATTAACTATGACATTTAAATGGTAGCATTGTCGTTTCGAGGTCGTTAAAATATACAAGCTTTTTCTTACCCCAGATAATAACTATCGAAGTCATTTTCCTGAGCAGCTATCAGTTTTACTTACCTCCTGAACGTTTGAATTGTTTCAGTTAAAAATAAAAATAAAATCATCCTTCATAACGGTTAAATGTATAGCCGAAACCCCACGGACATATGAAAGATTTGTACGAGTTTCTTACATAATTTATATCCAGAAAAAAAGAAATGAACAATTATTTTAAAAAAAACTTTATGAAAAGTATATTGTCTCACCGAAATGAAATACACACACACACACAACAAAACACACACACACACACACACACTTTACACATATATATATATATATATATATATATATATATATATATATATATATATATATATTAAAAATTATGTGTATGCAAAAATTATTATTGAAGCATATTTTAAAATTTTTGAAGAATTTTACACATGTTTCCTGATCTGTTAGGAAAGATAACACAAATTTAAAACGTTAAAATCTCGAAAACCCGCAACTTAAACTCTTAAATATACTACTTAGATTCTTAATGATATAATTATTGTTTTTTGTTTTCAAATGATTGATTGAAAATGGAATTAAATCGAAACCTTTTTTTCTGTGTCCTTAAAATAAATGCTTTTTGAACAGGTTTTTACTTTGCTGATTAATTTATAAAAATAACATAAAAATAAAAATTTCATATTGATAATAGCAACGGTATATATATATCAATCAATATATATATATATATATATGTATATATATATATATATGTATATATATATATAAATATATATATAATAAGATTTATTTTATATATGTATGTACATATATATATATATATATATATATATGTATAGATATATATATATTTATATATATATATATGTATTTGTATATTATATGTATATATATATATATATGTATATATATAATATATATATATATGTATATATATATTAATGTATAATAATAATGTAATAATATATGTATTTATATATGTATGTATTTATATATATATAGATTATATATGTAAATATGTAGATATATATATATATATATATGTATATATATATATATATATATATAATATATATATATATATTTATATAAAATGTATATATTTAGAATAAAGACCCATTTGTATATATATTAACGTGGCGCCGTTGTGTATATATACATATATATATGCGAACTGTGTATATTTATATATATATATATGTATATAATATATATAGTTAAAGTAAATAGATTACGGGTGTTATCATCTTTTTCAATTCCAATATATATATAAATATTTATATATATATATCCTTTTATTTTTATTAATAAACTATATCTTTCTGTTAAATTTTATATTGTTTGTGTGTATTTATATGAAAAATGTTTGTTTATATCGGGCCATGAATACTTCAAACCCATTTGTCTATGTGTAACAACGAAATAATCCTTTTGTTTATATATGTCTTATATATATAAGATATATACATATATATTACCAATTATATAGAATAGTGGTAACAAAATTATATTCCATATATGCGGCATTATATATTTATATTAATATATATCAATATATCATTTAGCAATATATATATATATTTCACAATAATATATAGTTTTGATTATACATATATATATTTATTTATATTTATATTCTCAATACAAGCGGATGTATGTATCTTATGTTACTGCATTTTCGCCAACTATTTAATGATATATAACATATATATAAATGTATTTATATATATATATACATATATATATATATATATATATATATATATATATGTATATAAATGAATATTGGGATGTTGTTTGTATAAATGTTTTATATAAATAGATATTATGAAAGATAAACAATTGGAACACACACACACACATATGTCAAAAGAATCAGAACAAAAGCAGTCAATAAACTATGAAGAAATTTACACATAGGGATGAACATAATCAAAAATATATATAAAGGAAGAAAACCTACAATGGGTTTGACAGGCGCATAGACGATATATTAAAAAAAGGAATAAAAGAGATTAAAATAACAGAAAATATGTATAATAACAAGAGAAATTTGATGAACGAATTGTATATGATTATTTAATTATGTGTAGAAATGTGGGAAGTGTATAAAAATTTTATTAGAAGGCGACACTTGACATTTATATATATGTATATATTTTGTTATCGAATGAATATTCATCAAAAAAATTATAAAATGTTGAAAACGGAATAAATCATAGGATAATCTATTAGATATTAAGGCAAACTATATGACACCATATAAGCAGATAGAAAGATAGGAAATATGTATGCAGGGATAAAAATAATACATCAACGGACCGAAATTGCCATGGACGATTGCGAATATACAAATGAAAGAACAATTATATATATGTAGGTATATATATATATATTTAAATAGATATATGTTTATATATACCATATATATTTTTATGAATATATATATTTAATATTTTGATACATATATGACGTTATATATGTATACATATATATATGTATATATACATATATACATATATATGTGGTATGTGTACGTGACTCATATATATGTAAATATATATATATACATATATATATACCCATATATATATATATATATAAATATATATATACATACACAGGTACAGGATTTACATGATATATATATATACATATATACCATATATATATATATATATATATATATACATACATATATATATATATAATGTACATAATAAATAAAGTGCGTCAAATAATTTATATCATATATATATATATATACATGTGCATATACATAACTTAGTAAGATATATAAATAATTGAATTGTGTGTGTTTAGTCACCAAGCACCAGGATATATACCGTTCAGGAGAAAATAGTATTCCGGGAACAATGATATATATATATATATACATATATATATATATATATATATATATATATGTACATATGCTCATATAATTTTAAACATCTACATATATGTATATATACATTCATATATATACATAGGATCATGTATATCTGGATGATAAGACGGATACACATATATGTATATATGTATGTATCCAGAAATATATGTTTGTCTGTATCTTTATGTTATGGTCAGTATCCCATGTCGAACAAGCTAAATATAGCATGCATATGTATTCAAGCATGACACATACATGTATGTTTAATGTATTATATATTATATAATATATATATGTGCAAAGGTACATGCTGATATGGTATTATAATTTTCATATATATACATCCATGTACCATATATATATGTATTAATATATATAGATATATAAATATGTACCAGGGGTATATTTACAAATTAAATACATATATGTATATATGTATGTATATTACATATATATCGCCGTATATATATATATAATATATATATATATATATATATATGTATATATATTTCTTATATACATATATATGTATCATGTATGTAAATGTATATGTATGTATGAATATGTATATAAAACATATATATGCTGTATATATATATATATCGTATATATATAAATATATTCCCATATATATATGTAAATATATATATATATATATATATATATTCATGTATATATGTATATATTCATATGTATATATATATATGAATATTATGTAAGGAATATTTTATATATGCATATGTATGTATATTTATTTATATATATATTTATTATGTAATATATATATATATATATGTATATATATATAAATATACATATATATATACATATATATATATATGTATATATGTATGTATATATATACATATATATATATACATATATATATATATATATATATATATATATATATATATATATATATATATATATTCATATTTATATCATGATATTTTAATACAATAAATATTTACATAAATATGTTTATAATAAATAGTAAGACTATACATTTATCGGTGAATATATATACATTATATATATATATATATATGTTTATTATAAACATCGCATTTGTGTACGTGTGTGTGTTTGTAGGTGTGGGTATGTGTACGTGTGTGTGCGTTGCTTTTCAAAACCCCATCCCTTCACATTTTCAGGATTTGATCGTACATATTCATTTTCAACAAGACTATATAAGGAAAACTCTATAAAAAGCAAATATAAGAGTATCTTTACTATTGCTTTAGATTCTGTTTCTTACTTCCTGGACCGAATTCTCGGAAACACTGATTTTTTTCTTGGAAAAAGAAATTACAGAATTAATATTTTAAAAACCTGTCTTGTATTTCAACACTTACTACTAATAGCTCGAGAGATTAACTAATTTTCTACATTTTTAATTTTCGATTAGTTTCTTCATCATGTCCTTGTTGCATTTTTCATCACAAAAGTCTAGGTTGAATTTTCCACTAGTGTTAAAGTACAACGAATGAAGTAAATGCAACAAATTAAAACAAATTATATTTTTATTCGTTAGTTTATATATATATATATTGTTGATTCATCATTCTATACAAGTCTCAAGAATCACTCAAGGTGGATGCTTATCGAATTTTTGTTTTTTCTACAGAATTAGCAATTCGACATGAAAAAATCATTAGGATATGTAATAAATAAACCGATGTCGTAGCTTTTAAAGTTTAAGAAAAAACGTCGAATCAGCATCCATTTCTGAAATTGGGTTCTGTTCTTCGAGAGAAACATCGTTTAATGGAAATTGTCATTATATCTTCACTGATTTATCCTATCATTACAGTGCTCGCGTCGATACCAATCAGAGTTGATTCATTGCCAAAACAACGATTGTTCACAAATGGAGTATCTGCATAAATTTTCATATCCAATTAAAACAAAGTTAATTTTCAAAAGCAATCATAACTTAGCAATTAATTATATATTTATTAGTAATAAAATTATATCTACAAAATAAATACTGTTAAATCGTAGGTTTAACTTACGCTTTTCAAAGTAAATATTTTAGCCATGATTTGGAAGCGTATAATATCTCAATAATTTTCGATGTCAAATTTGAAATGAAGAAAGATCAGGCCTTAATACAGATGAAAAATATAATCCTTTCAATCTGAAATTTTTTTTTTATTTATTTTGACCCTAAAAATCGCATTTGAAATCGAAAATATCAAACATTCAATACCGTTAAAATTTGGCTAAATCCTCCATTTTAAAAACAGCAGTTTATCGGTTATTTATATTAAGCGTTTTGTTTAGTTTTGTTAAACGAAATTAAACTAGATAAGTTTTCCGTGAGTCAATTCTTTCAAATTATTAAAATCTTGTATGATTTATGTGTTAAATTTAATATTTAATATTTTATTTATATATGAAATATCGTGAGAATATTTTAAATTGGCGGATATTAAGAAAGGTTTATTTTCATTGAGCACTCCATCAATTATATTCGATAAATGTCTTTAAACAAATTCTTATAAAAAATTCTATCTTCCACTGATTTATTAATTCTGACCAGAGCTTTACCTGAAAAGTCATTTTGTTTTGTTTTTTAATAAAATATTTTCGACATTTTAACAACCTCAAAACGGATTTTTGAAAAAGGTTTCTTGGTGAGAATAATAATATTACGGAAAGATTTAAGGTATGCAAAACAACTTAGGGGCGTTTATATTTAATTTATTCAAAAAAGGTAAATTAAAAGATTGTTATAAATACTAAAGGATGTGTGGCTTGTGTAACTGTTATCGACACGGAAAGTAGAAACAGATCTGAAGTTCAAATTTCGCACTACTGTTCTTGGGAAAGCAGGAATATGTCTCTTCATTATTGGCTTTTTTATTAAATAGAATGATAGTTTGATTTTTCTAGGTGTAGATGGCTACCAGTCGAAAAGAATTAAACTATACATTCCTAGCCATGGAGAAACAATTGTAATGCATTCCACAACATTACCCAAGGAAGGAATTGCAATTCACTCTTAATAAAAAAAAGAATCTGTATAAAGTCCAATTACGACCTGAAGAAAATTAGCATTAAAACTTTCATGTGTGGTGTTGATTATTCCCCTGAGTAGCGAAGAAGGTGGTAAATGTGACATAGAATTTCAAAGATGCCTATGAACAGAAACAAATCTTCAGAATACATTTAGCAAGAATTGAAAAATATTTTATATGTAAAAAACGAGTGCTGAGTTTTTTATGTGCTATGTTTAATATATTATAAAAGAGTATATACTAAGTACGTTTCTTACAGATGAAGAGGTCTTGAAATAACAGAAGAGATTCTACCGAGTACTACTTAGTATAAACTGTAAAGAGGATGGGAGTAACGATGAAATATTAATACGAGCTACAATGCAACTGCTGCTCAACGTCAGAAATATTAATGGTAATATAGTCTGTTTCTTTATACGGAAACATTTTGCATTCGAGCAGCCAGTACTATTTTCTGTTGACATATATTTACGATTTCTTAAAACCTTATTTCACAGACAATATATTTCTTCCAAGATTTTGAGATGTGCTGTTGAGAACATTGGAACTGAAACCCGACCGGATTTTCCATGCATAGAGGGGTGTGAAACAAAAACCGAATGTAAGGGTCACCTCGTGAAGATCGAATTCTGCGTCATTCTTTATTGTTCAAGGAGAAAATCTTGTAAAACATTACATCACGTAAAGGTGAAAAAATATTATCAAAAGTATATCTTTCAAATATGGGCTACCTGAGACCACTTCACTGTGTCTATCAGAACCATTTCCAATCAAACTCTGAGATCCAACCACAGCTGGGATCGTTGAGGTCTTCATGTGCCAAATCTCCAAAATGTTCATTTCAATTCCCTTTCATTTTCATAGTATTGTGTATGATATCCAAAACGACATTACAATCTTTAGGAACTGTCATGCCAACTGGAAAGTACATTCTGTTTTTTATGGTGCTTAATCACTATAGCTGGATGACTAGATTTGATTATTGTTCTTGTGTCTTAAATCACAACCTTTGTTATAGCTCCTATGTCTCTAGCTGAGATGAGGATGTTCTATAGAACTTATTATTATTATTTCCTTGGGTTTCTGTTGAATACACATTTTCTTCTGGGTCCCAACCAGAAGCCAAATGTCAGAAATGGCTTCATGACATTTTCCATTGAGAATTTTTTTAAAAAACAAAAAACAAAGATCACATATTTTTTACAGATAAAGCCCTTCGTAATGTGTGAGCTGTACTAAAGTACAATTTTAGTATTTCTTTAAGGCTTGGGCTACCAGGGATCCTTTCAATGAATCTATCGGAACCTTTTTCCAATCATTTCGAGGGCTTCAACTGCAGCTGGAATTGTTGCTGTCCTCATGTGCCATAGTTTTGAGATTGAGATTTCAAAGGTCCTCGTGTTTTGATAGATTTTTTAAAAATCTTAAAAATACATTACAATTGCAGGAACAACGATGTCAACAAGAAAGCACATTCTGTTTTTGTGGTCCCTGATCATGATGTCTGGGAGATTAGCTTTGATTGGTCTATCTGTGTGTATTGAAAAGTCCTATAAAATCGTTACAGGTCCTATGTCTGTAACCAGATCTGGGTAATTTATATCAATTTCTTGCAGTTTCCTTTCCGTAAAAAGTGTATTTTCAAATGTAGATATTCGCCTACTCATATCAGGTTTTATATTCAGTGGGTGCCAATACCACAAAATCACAGAATCTGCATTTGGGGCTAACACAGTTTCTCTGTATGTGGGCTTAGTAATTTCTAGTTAGCAAGCTTTGGTTTTGTACTTCGGTTTCAGCTTTCAACCCTGCACTACGTAACCACTGATGAGTATGGGTTTGTCTACATCACTTTGTTTGGTATGGGAGAGTATTGAACATAAAGAGGTTTATCTTGCCATCGATTCTGCATTTAGTACATTGCATTTACGTTTGCTTTCTTTTTTTTAGGTTCTTTGTCGCTGCAGTAGGTGTATTATGGTTTACTTGCACTTCTTCACTCACTTGAAATTTTCTTTTTGAATTTGTTGGCTTCCTTTATTACTTATTTCTTATTCTTTCATGTTATTTGACCCATATTATCATCTAATCTTCTGTAGTTTCTAGATATCTTTGTGCACCGATTGTTGTGGTTTTGTAAGACAGTTGAATAATCTTTTATCTAGGATCCGGGCACATACAGATGATCAACATCATCCTTAGAATGATACATGCGGTGGCAAGTGAAGCTTTCTCGTTTTGACATCCATTCGCTTTAATGTCAGCTATGGTCCAATTAAGGATGTTGAAACTTCATTGTACCACAGGGACAGCCAAAATGTTTATGGCTGATATTCTGTTTTGTGAATTCAAGTCGGTATTTTAACACCAACGCACACGACCGTAGTATTCTTTTTTCTTTCTTTTTTTAACTTTTCCTTCATTCTAACTCCTTCGCAAGGTATTTATAAGCTTCTTCTTGTTCCAGTTCCCTAATCTTTGCGACAAAATCTAAATCTATTCTCCTTTTCTTGAATGTTACTTTTGCACATTTATCTAATCAGAAATCAATACCGATGTCATCACTGGAACATTTTATAATATTGAGGATACACTTCAATACATTGTCGTCTTTGAAAAAAGAATTTGATATCATCCATGTAGAATAGGTAATTAAACACTTACTTTTTACTTTTGTATCCATAGTAATTACTGTTTAGTTCGTGTGAAAAGGGGATTAAGGAGAGACGGAACAGAAAGGGTGACAGGAATCTCCTTCAAAAGATTCCTCATCGGATATTCAAACAATTGGAAGTGGCATTACCTTTGGTGTGATTTAGGTATAATTTCAACAGTACCAAACTATATTTAAGGGAAACTACTATTACCGAGGAGACTTAGTAACTTTCCAAAGCCTTGAAAAATCCAAGAGTGTGGCACACTATCAATTCTTTACGGTAATCTATCCAAGCTGTGTTGAAATTTCTACCCTTTCCTGGTGTCAATAATTTATAACTCTGTCGGGATCAAATTTATAACACACACACAGTGTATTTGGGCAGCAATCATTCTATTACACATGTTTCATTGCAGACGTCTGACAAGGCACTGCGATTAAGCTTTTTTTATTAATGTTTTGCTTGCATTCGTACACGTAGTTGCTTTTCTGTATATAGAGTGCGTAAAAACTGTACAAATTATCTGTGGATTCGACTTCTTTCAGTTAATCTATTCGCCATTATCAAAGATGATCTTTTGTTTAACTGAATATGTACATTTTTAAATATAGCAATGAGGATGTTTCAATTTCCGAACATCGTCAATACGTTGTGGCCGTGTTCATAATGAATATTACTGCGATTTTCCAGGATCATTTTATTTATTAGTATTTGATCTTTGCAACCACATAAATCTCTTCGAAACGCCAAAAAAAAAAAAAAAAAACTTGGGTAGACAGATCCCATCAGGCTAAATTGGCTTGCTAAATATTACTCCACGGCGAGGAAATTTACAATTCTATATCACTATTGTCTTAAATTCTATTGACACTATGTGGTTTATTAAACAGGGGTGAATTGGACGCGTGTTTACCATGGCGAAACATTTTACAGATTCTCAAAACATTTCTTTAAACA
Source organism: Acanthosepion pharaonis (assembly GCA_903632075.3). Lineage (NCBI taxonomy): Eukaryota > Metazoa > Mollusca > Cephalopoda > Sepiida > Sepiidae > Acanthosepion > Acanthosepion pharaonis. The sequence continues at coordinate 69,860 of CAHIKZ030004266.1, forward strand.
TTTTACATATGTCAAAAGGAAATTAGTTTTGCTTTGTAAATATAAATAATTCGCAAAATGAAATATAGCTGTTTTGACTTGAAATTCTCTTTTCGACATTGATGGAAAACTGACCATCAATATGTTGACTAACTAAAGCGCATTTGTGGCTCCAACTTTCTTCTTTCACCACTTCATTCCCTTGACCTTTAAATAATTCTCGCGACCCCGACACTGAGCTAAGTGGTTTGTGATCTACTTTATTCTGACCACCGTGAAATCAATACTAACTTTATATATTATTAGTTGGTTCCAGTGGCATCTGTTTGCAGAAGAATCTGATATAGATAAATCTAGTTGAAAAGGTTTCGCCCTTTCTAAGAAAGTTCATTCAAAATTTATGGTCTTTTAAACGCGGTTGTCATTTCTTCATTTCTCAATGGACAAACTTAAAAATTATTACAATAGAAGCAAACGTTGGAATTGGGTCGGAGCGGGAGCAGTTGGTAGAGATTTGAAAATAAGAACCAGAGAACTGAGTTCAAATTGATTTTCTGTTAAATCATTTGAATTTTAAATCTCGTCTGTTCTTTTAGTTTTCGTCAACTTGAATTGATGAACGATGGACAGTAAAGAGTTGGGTACTTAGAAAGCAGAACTGTCAGACTAAAAATTCATCGCTATCAAGATTAGGAAACAACTGATTTATTTTAAAAGCCGGCACACTGATATATCCAAAATATTTAATGAAATAATTTTTTATGCTTTTTGAAAAACAATTTTCAACAAGAAGTGGAACAATGAATCGTCATAACAGACATAAGCGGATAAAAGTTAGTCAAATTTTTTGGATGATTGACAAACAAGAAAAGTTGTGAATTTTGTTAATATTTTCATTTTATTTCACATCATCTTCAGAAAAATTACTATGGCTAGTTTAAAAATAAAAATACACAAACAATTCTTTCTTTCTTTCTTCTTCATCTTCTTCTTCTTAGAGAATAATGGCATTATGTTTCTGTGGGACTTTCATTTTCAGCCAGAACATCTACAAAGTGTAGAGTGAAACACCGTAAATGAAAATACTGATCGGAATGAATCATTGACTAATATTTCAATTCTTCGTTAGAATTATTTAATAATTTGAGACAAAATTAATATGCTCAATGCCTGACTATTACTAATACCAGGAGCACTCTCACTGATGCCAGTAATCAACGTCGATACCTTGGATTTTACAATGTCATTATTGATTGTACGTTAATATTATTTAGGGTGTCATTATTAATTACTTCGTCTCCTCTTTATTACACGCAAACGCACAATCTTATATATTAACATGTGTACATACACACACTTATAACAAATTAAAGGTTTTTTTTTTTAAACTTTCACTTGAAAATGAAAGAGAAGGGACCGGAAAGCCAGTCCTAAACAGGAAACAAAGGCTAAACCTCTACTCCAGTCAAAAGACTGGAGAGTGTGAACCTGGCGAAATTAATAATTAATACATCAGTTATTTTCTTTCATAAAAGTAAGAATAGAAATTTATTTATTTATTTTTTTTACTCGGTAATATTAGAAAATTATTTTTAAAAATAAACTGTAAAGAAATTGAAAGTTTTTCTTCCTCGAGGACCCGTAACAATTCAATCATTTTGGTTTATTTCTTTAATTTGAAAAATACAATTGAACAGTAGCTGAATAATTAATCGAACAAATGAAAAAATCAGATTGGACGTTCTTACCAGATGAGCAGCAGTCTTCTCTCTTTCCCGCGTCAAGAATGAAAACTATTCCAAACGAGAAAGACCGATTTTTTTCCACATTGCAGAGTGTGTGTTATTGTAATATTAGAAGACAAAAGTAGCTTTAATTGATTTTTCTTCGTTCGAATCATTCATTGAATGTTTGTAATTCGGATGGACGCTAAACGTTTTCTAAAGCTTTTTTTTTTTTTAATTACTTACTTTTCTTAACAACAACATTGTTTCATCTGTTTTCGATCTTTTTCGTTTTCTTTTGACCAATTTTCATTATTGACTTTTGTAACCGCCTTTCAATTTTCTTGCTTACAGATTTACACTTCGTTTCTTTTTCTTTTTTGTTGTTGTTTTTTTTTTTTAATCTTTCGTGATTTTGAAAAGTACTTTTTATTCATGAATTTTCTTTCCTTCTTTTTCCTTTCTTTCTTTTTTTTCTTTTTTTCTTTCTGTTTTTCTTTCTTTCTTTTTTCCGAAATTCCAGCGGCTCTTCGGATCTTTATTTCCTCAATGAAAGTGGAATAAAATGCCAAATACAAAAAAAATAATACCTCATTAAGAAGGCCATAATTGATATAGTAATTTATTAATCTTGGTTTGACACGACCAGCAATAACGGAGTACCTCCTCGTACGGATCAAGATTAGTACATTAACGAAATAATCTGTCAGACGAACATACTGTCACGTGCTATTATTGTTAATATTAATGATAATAAAAGGTTGCTTTTCCATCTTAGTGGAATTATAGCCCAAAGAGAGAAATCATTAAAATATATAAATACATCTTTGGATATTTGAAATTTGGAATCAATTTAATCATTGACATATGTGATAAATTAAGTTAGTCCATATTATATGACAACGGGTGATATTTCTTTCGGATTACACATGAGGAATATAAAGACTTGATTTCAAAAACGTACTTTACATTTTTAAATCTGATTATGGTTATCATTCCTTTCTTGTGAAAATGGTCAGGAAAAAATTAGAAAAATCTCTAATTTCAAGAGACGATCGTGCAAATTTTGAAACGGTTTTATGTAACAAATCAAACATATTCTATAATAGTGTCATACAAATATTGTGGCCAAAATTCCATGATTTTCTTATATTTATATGATAGCTATAAAAGAATTTCAGCTGATTGTATCTGTTTTTTGTCATAAATATTTACAATAACATATTTGGTCGTTTGCGAATTTATAAGTCGCGTGTTTTTCATTTATGTAAATAAAAATAAAAGATATCGTAATTCCTGCTATTTGATTTTTTTTATTTTGACAAATCAAAAGATTTTCATGTTTTTCTAAGAAAGATATAAGCTCCAGAAACAAACTTAAAAAAAAAGACATTATAAAGTTAGTCGTTTAAAATAACACAAGAGAAGACATTATAAAAACAGTCAACAGAGGTAATGGAACAATAAAAAAAAACTGAAATCATTAGCAAAGAAACAGCAAGAGAACAATTGGCATGAAACTTTTCCCGACAAGAGAAAAATTCTGTTAGTGAGTGAAAGAAAAAGATGACGCACCGAAGAAACTGGAGTATTGAATATAGACAATGAAATATTTTCGAAAGCCATCAAAACCAAGTTAGCAAAGTTTTTAAGCATTTTACACACTTTTGTTTGAGCAAATAACCCAGGCCCTGAAACCAGAAAAAACCCTTAAATAATGAACACAAAGTGCATCAGTACAAGAATCAGACATTCCACTGTTTAGCCCTGATTGTCAAGCTTTCTGTTTTTTCGGATTTTGAGGCGAAACTGGTAAGGTCTCTATCTAGGCGGAGTCTCGATTGAGAACAGGAAATAAATGTACCTTGATCCCGCGGGTTACAAAGGTTGGTTAAATTTTGATAATTGGCCCTAGTGCAGTTTACTAAATTTTTTGACTTTGTGGGGAGACAGGGCAAATACCAGTCTGTGGAGTCTGGAAGTCCACTGTCTGGCTGATATTGTCAAGCTCTCTGTCTTCAAGCAGAGGACGACAAATGAGTCAGGGCTCATAAGGACAGTGACTCACCTGAGAAAGATGGACAATGTAATTTGCCTTATTCTGCGCTTGAGAGGGCATTTTGTAAATTTTGTCCTTTGCACGACTGTATGCAAAAAAATTAGGGTCGAGAAATCAGTTTCTTCTACAACTTTTCCTGGTTTTCATATTTCTGTTTGTGCTACTACTCCAAATGCTATATAATATGTCTTGCTTAGGCTACACAGTGACGTCACAAGAAGTCTCTCCGACAGATTTCCAATTTCAATTGCATTATATTTTTTTTTCTTTTCGGATGCTACCTGGATTTTTCCAGAAATAAAATAGTTTCCATGCTTGAGGATGACCGTAGAAACAGTCGAAGTACTTGCATATTTAAAAAAAGCCATAATACAATTTATAATTTTAAAAAACAAGGATCATAATATTCATTGAGGGGTTAGTAGATTAATGCATCTTTAAAATTTTGTTAGTGAAGGATTTCGCCATTATATATCACTGACTTTACTAATTTACTTTTTTTGTGTGAATGATTCATTGTAATTAATACTACTTGAAGACCTGCAAATTTTGTCTCAATTGCAAATAGCATATATTATAAATACGGACAAATGTTCTGAAAAGGCAATATAAACATTTTTATCTGAAAATATGTATTAGCAATGCCGTGAAACCTGCTTAAATTCTACTGTTTTAGTATATTCTTATATATGATTTTGATGATAGTTTTAAGTTGCGTCTTTCCTCGGACTTGTGGAGAAAGTTTAACATGAATCCTTATCTCTAGGCTATTGTTGTGTCTGCCATCGGTTTCAACACGGCGTTTATATACATTGAACAATTTCAGATTAAAAATGTGATTCCACATTAATTTATAGAAAGGAAGCTTTTTGGTTGTTTCTTGTATCGTGTTTCTCATACCTGCTTAATGGTGAAAAAACAATTTTTTATCAAGTATTCCCTGCCTCAATCAGTTCTTCATGGATTTCATTCTGTGTTTTATTAGAATCAAAGTGAATTGTGTATTTTAAATAGTGGGAGCCGGGAGCAATTGTTGCAACACAATGCCAAGATAGATGTTCACTAATTTGAAATAACGTATTTTAACGTGATTTATCTGTATAACAATTACCGCTGTTTTGTTGAAAAAGGTAACATTCATCACTGATCTTGGAGTAGGAAGTTTTTTCATATTGGGTGCATACTAGGCATTCTCACTTTGAAAAAGTTTCCTTAGCTTGCTCCATTTAATTAATACTTCCTTTTACAAATATTTAAAATTAAAGAATATTTTCATAAAAATTACGCGAATCAAAACTGAACTGTAATTTTTCTCAATGATATACACGACTGAGATAAAATCGAGATTTACTTTTTGAAAAAACCAAAGAAAAATTAGACGACAGAGTAATGGAGCGAAAATTATGATTCGTTAAACGTTTTGGAAACAATTGTTTATGAATAATAATAAATAACCTCTGAAAAAAATAAAATTGCATTACTCTTATATAGAATGTCAATAGTGGTCCCTGCATAGAATATATATACTCAACAGCAGGAAAAATTGTTAAATGATAAATGAAGTCATGAGGTATCAGAGAAGTATTTCTTCAAAAGAATGCTAAGGATACCATGGACAGAATATGGGATACAGGATAGATTTAAGAAAAATGAAACAAAAAAGACACTTGTACGTAGAATCAGAAAGGCAATAGCTGAAATTAATGGGACACATAATCAGGAAAGACTGTTGTAGAATCTTGACATCACGAGAAATACTGAAGACAAATAGTCCACCATTTCAATCGGTGATCATATTGATCGTGACTGGATACGTAAGAAAAATTCAGTTCATCAAAGAGTATCTGTCAGTTGTTCATAGATTTTACTCTGTGTTTTATCTGAATCAAAGTCGGAATATTTTATTCTAAATTACAGGAGCCTGGAGATTTTTTACTATGCGATGCCTAGATAGTTTTTACTTAATTTGAAAAGTAGAAGAGATAAACAGAGAGAGAGAGAGAGATACCTGGCCTAACCAGATTAAATTTGATGGATGTAAAAATTAGATTGGAGAGAAATAGTAATCGATTAAACCATTGTTTGTTATTTACAGTGGATTAGAAATTATGAACAGCCATTTATTACCACATCCTGATGGGATACGACAAAGAAGAAGAAGAAGAAGAAGAAGAAGAAGAAGAAGAAGAAGAAGAAGAAGATTGTGGTTATCATGATGATGATGGTTGATGATTCTAATGAGTCATTAGCGATAATACTTATACCAGTATATATCTAATTTATCTATGAAAAGATTCAAAGCAAACTAAAACTTCAAAAAGGGAAACTGGTGTTATCAGATACCTGTCCGTTTTCCACCAGTTTGATACTTTGACTGGACCTAGCACTGGTAGATCCAAAATTAAGAGCACTGGCATGTAAACACAAACATGTCTAAAAACCACATTAGTAAAAAAAACCATCAAAGAGAAAACACTGAACTTTCACCAATATGACTTGGGATATTTTTCAAGAAAAACCCTTTGCTTTGAACGCTTCTGGGACTCAAGTTTTCAGGGACCGGAAGGAACACATATATACAGACTATTGCTGAAAATGACCCGATCATGGGAACCAAAAAAGTAAGTCATATCCTTTTATAATCTATTTTTTACAAAAAGTCAGATCAAAAGCAAAAAAAAAAGAGAGTTGTTTTGGCATATCTGGGCTAGACTACAACATCATTCTCTCCCAGACATCATCCCCCTCTCTCTCTTCTCTCTCTCTCTCTCTAAGATTAAGGATCAAAATATTTCCAAACATAGTCTGCAGCCTTGTAAAGGCTGAATTTTTCCATGCACAAATGAAATGTAGCAAGTCTATCTTTATTTTCCATGGAAATTGTTCCGACGAGCTATATACCCATGTTTTATTAGCCCTGGCTTTTTACAGCTGTGATCCATTTATACTTACATAATGTCTATTCATTCTGATTCGGTTTGTATTCCATTAATGATAATTACATTCCATATATGATATTTCCCCAAGGTTTATTTGCATTGTGGAACTCACGGCTCGATGATTTTCATGATCAGTAGAGTACTGACCTTTCAAATCTAAATTTAGCTGTTATCCTGCCAACATATCGTCATGAACTGCACTTCTTGATTTTTTTGCAAATACAAAACCAGTTAGTAACCCTAGCTTCAGTGGCTCTTAGATCTGGATTTGTGGACATTAGTAAAAAAAAAAGCAATTTCAGAATTTGTGCGGATAGTTTTAATCGCCAGAAAAAAAAGAAAAATATGAAGGTAGGAAAGATAGATAGATAGATAGATAGATAGATAGATAGATTCAACCAACATCAAAGTTCATTTAGGATAAATAAATATAAAAATCACACATCTCTCTCGAAATACTTTGGCACCTAAAAGAATCAAATAAAACACCTACAGTAAAATGGATGTTAATAAGAAAGCTACAATATGTAGTTCATTAAATGACCTATGCGAAAGGATAAACCAAGATAAGAACTATGCAATTGTTAGATAGTTTTGAACTAAAACTTTCATTCGCTCCTAAGAAAACAAGAGAAGCATGTAAAAAAATCCAAAGAAACTCCTTGTTTACTGTATACAATGATACACCTATAGATAAAAACCAAATAAAAACACACGCTGCAAAACAAAAAACATATGCGATGGAGTATCCACATATAAAGCAGTGGGTAAAATAAATGGTGCCCTGGTGTTTAAAATAGCGTAAGTGATGTATACCATGCAATTTATCACTATGTCGACATTACTTATATATATATATAAAAGTGAAATATAGAACTCAATACTTAGAGGCGACAGTCTGTTTCATGCTATATGCAATCGTCAGGCCACATATGCTGTTATTTTTCTCGGCTATTTATATATATACGGGGTTAGTGGTGCATTGTGGGTATTCTATTATGGCGGTTATTTTACCGGAAGTCGTTTATTTATTTGGGCCAAATTATATTGCTCGTTTTTATTTATTTTTTATTTTATTTTTTTATTTTCTTATTTTATTTTTATTTATTAACATAGTAAAAAATTTGTTTATATCACTTATTTAACAGTTTTGTTTTGGTTTGAGAATTTATTTAAAGCGGGTTATATTTGGACACTTTATTATTTTCCCATTCATAGCCATTATAAATTTAAAAATAATTATATTTCATCTTTTTGGTGTTTATTGTTAAAAATCTTTATATTTATATTCATTTGATTAAAGGAATTTAAAATAACCAATTATATTTAATCCATTATCTGATATATATATATAATTATTTTTAAAACATTGGCGGATTTAAGCACCGAGAATATTTAATTTTTTAATATTTTGAAAATTATGATTTATTTATTTTCTGTTATAATTCAATATTGGTTAATTATATTTGATACACTTTTTTTCTGTTAACTGATAAAATATTATGTAGGAAATTGTATTCGGAAATCGATTCTTTTTAAAATGTTAATAGTATTATTATGACCGAATTATTTTATACTGTTTTGATTGAACTGTCAAATCAAAACTTATTTTTCCTCAGATTCCAAAACTTTTTCACATTAAACCTTTTCTTACCCTATTTTGGGATGATTTTTCCGATAACTTATTTAGCAGAGGAAAACACGTACGAATATGAAATGGAAAAGGTCGGTGATTTTTGAATTAAGAGAAAAATTTAACCTATCAAATAATATTTAAAAACCAATCATTGAATCATTTCTTGTAAATTCATAACGATTATATGTTTTAAAACTGTCACCGGATTTGGTCATAAAGAAATATTAAACAAAATTTGAAAGAATTATTTACAATAACGTTTAAAAATTGTTAGGAATATTTGACATTGCATGACCAAAAAAAAAAAAAAAAATGGAAGTAGTAAATAAAAATAAACAGGTTTCAGTTTAATTAAAACGAGCTCATCATTTTATATTTCCTAAAAATGAATTTTTCCAGTTCTCAAATATATATTAAATGACATTTTTACATCCATTAACAAAAGATATTTTAGAAAAGACAAAGATGAAGGGATTAACCACAGAAAAATCGAGAAAACAGGAGAGACTGCAAAGAAACAAATAACAGAGAAAGCAAACGGAAGCGATAAGAATTAACGCTATACAAAATGTTAGAGAGATATATACATACGTAGATGTATGTCTGTTGGTATGGTTGTGGCTCTTTATAAGACGATTTTTAATTTAGTACGATTCCAGAAAATACTGGGAATGAGTTTCTAAAAGATTGGCTTTTCTTTTAATGACAGGTTCATTGAGGACGTAAGCGATCTTGGCATCCCACATATATTTTCTTCGTTGTCTGTAAATGGCTATAACATTTTAAGAAAGATATTGGCGTGGTTTCATGTTATCTTCATATATCGGTTTTAAATTCATGTTTTTAATGAATTTAATTAAAATACCGGACAGAATGTTTACACGGTTTCTCATTATTTTTGCCGTATTTTAATCACTCTAGCACGACATTTTTTTTCGAACCTAGTTTTGATTAAACTAACACTCAAATTTCTTACATTATTGCTGCCAGCATGGTTTCCAACGTTATTATCGATTAAGGCATCTTTCTACACTTGAGAAAAATAATGGAATGGTAGTACGTTCTCTTATCCAAGGTGTTTTCAATTCATTTCAGTCCTGATCAGGGATTATTTGGTATCCATTAGTAGATCCCATATTCACTTTTGCTATTAATTGTTCATTTGGTATTGAACCAAAAAGGAGGCTTACGTAGATTGAACTCACAACTATCAGAGCCTGAATAGATTTAAACCAACAATTTTATCTGTTAATTCATGTGCCTTTTACAAAATTGGTTTTTTAAATTATAGGCTTTAAAGTTTATCTTCCGAGTCTGAGTAATTGAATTTAGCAACACAGGTGATCCCAACACTGGAGTTTGTAGTCTAGATGATCATAGAGCATATATATATGGCAGGATGTCATTTTAATTGATCGTTGATGGTATGCTAAATACATATATTCTATACAGACCGGCATCAATTATTCCATTATTACTATTCTGATAACTATAAGGATGGTTACTATTCAGTGGTATTATCGAGCGAGTACTGTTAGTGCGAGTGTTATTCGAAGATGTCTGTCACCAGTATTGTTCAACGGCGTTACTATAGTTGTATCGGAGATTACAAAGTCTCTATTACAACGAAAGTGAAAACGAGTATTCGTTGACATTACACAAGAGGCAACGAGGGTTTGTTTAGCCAAAAATTTTACAGACAAGATGGCAATCACTCGTAATACAGTAAGCTTTTGTTATTTCTGATACTTGTATTTGACAATTTGACTTCAGTAATTTTTTTATCGATTGACGTGGCTTCCCTCTATCTTTTCTAAAAATATTTTCATATCAACTGTTCTGATGGGCTTTCCTCCATTGTGTCCCGAATACATGAATTTAAGCGTGTTACGAGATTTACATTTATGTCCCACTGGTTTACTGTAGAAATAGAAAAATTCAACTGCCATTTAGTCCAAAAGTTTTTTCTCATACTTCCCACCTGTGGAATCCTCCTTTTACTTGCTTCCCTAATAACTACAATCCTCAAAGATTTAAAATCAACTTTAATCGCCATCTTCTATCTTCTTGAAAATCCATATACTTACATCGTTCTCTCACTTGGACCCCGTGTAACCTCCTGCGTACTAGTAATATA
>CAHIKZ030004267.1:0-36654 GCA_903632075.3 Acanthosepion pharaonis
TTCATTTTATTTAAGTTTTGTATACTACTACTCTCTTTCTATTTTCTCCTGTTATTCTTCCTCTTGTCACTCCTCCTACTCTCTCTATATATCCTTACAATGATGATAATTCTTCGTCTCTCCTCCTCTTTTTTTCTCCTTATCTCCCACTATCACTCTCAATACCTTCTCAAATCCTCACAAGCTCTTGCGTGTTAGCTTAGGTTAGAAGACAAGACTGAAGGTCAGTAAATCTGAGGTTCCATTCCAAGTTCCAGGTAAACACAGTTTTACGAGAAAATAAAGAATCTGATCTGAAAATGTCTTCCTCCTAAATGATCAGTCTAGTATTAAATTAAATCACAATCTTCCATTTATAATTTGTTAGTAAAGCAAGCAGTAAACTTAATGATTGACATGTCTTTAATTCTGTTGGGTTGGTGAGGTTTAATTACCACGCATTTCAAACCACAACAAAAAAATGACTATCCCCAAACGGTCAGTCTTGTCATTTCCCCGATTCACACGCAAGTGATGCAAATAATCGCAATCTATGCTTCTGTTTTGCTTTTAACCTTTCTTTTCCTCTTTCTCTACTCTTGCAACCTCACTGTCTCTCTTTCTCTGCTCTTGCAAACACCTTCTCTCTCTCTTTCTCTATACTGCTCTCTTTTCTCTCTAATGCATTCTTACCTCACACTTCTCCTGTCATGTAGTTTATTTCCCCTATCTTTTTTTGTTGTCTTCTCCTCACACTCATCCTCACCTTGGCAAAACTCACTTCACTCTCTCTGCATCTTTGCCTCAGCCTTTTCCTCATCAATGCAATTCAACTTCATCCTCCCTCTTCTCTTTCCACAACTACCTAACCTCTCCTTTCACTTCTCCCCATTTCTCCCCTCTCTTATCTCCAGCATCTCATTTTGCTTCTCTCTAATTATTTATTAGCTTTCTGTGTGCGTATATTTTATTAGCTTTTGTGTGTGTGTGTGCGTGCGTGTGTGTATTTTATTTTACTTACATTATTGTTGTTACTCCAATAGACATTATCTATCTGTCTATCTGTCTGTCTATTTAAGTCTGTTCTAAGACTTGTTTTAGCAACTGAAACTACCTTTACGTAGTACATAAGTGAAACCATTTTCCATGCTAGCAGTTGGGGGTTCGAGATCAGATCAAAGCTAGGATATTTTTTTCTTTTAAAGGCAGGCTTGGAAAGAATGTCTCTAACATAAATCCCTCTACCTTCCAACAAAGTGTAGTATTCATGTACTTGTAAAATGTATGATACTTTAATTGGGTAAATTTATGTACATACATACAGTTACTGTTTTTACTGCTTCTACTGACTCCATTCAAACAGAATTTCTCATAGGCATAAAGGCACACGCAAAAGCAAGTGGTTTTCTGGCTGCTGGGGGGGGGGGTAGGGTGTGATAGACACGTACAAATATTTTAGAGTTTCCTGAGCACTTAGTATAGTCTAGAATCATAGTTAATAAACAAGTTACCTAGCTAGAGAGTATTTATTGACTAGTGTATTCTAATGAATTAGAACCACACAGAGTGCCCCACTCTGGAGTACACAAAGCCAAATTTGGTGACCTGTGTGAGCAAGTAGTAGTCTTCAACAAGAGTCTTTCAGATGTTTTACTAAAAATTAAATGAGTTTGATTGACACTGGGTGCCCCTCATTTGTGGTCTTATTCAGTTTGGTACATATTTTATTTACAAATTATATATCCACAGTACTATAGAGGTGCTGATAGTTATCCCCCCCCCCCAGTCTTTGTTGAAACTGAGAACTAAATTTGTCCTCTTATCCTCAACTTATGAAAATGCTATTGACCTGAGCTGCATCATTTGTCTAAAAATCATTCTTCTTCTATGTATGTGACCCTTCAGGGTGTTGGCGACCATGGCTCTTCTCTCTTTTCAAAATAAATCAAAACACTTCATTTTGCTTCTCCCACTGAAATATTACTTTCCAAAACTTTTATGCAAGTATAGTTGAAAAATCTATATTGATTGTTGGTTTGTTTTTATAACTTTTTTTTTAAAAGCCAGAAAATATTTTTAGATTGTAAGAATTTATATTTTTTATAAAAATAATAATGATTTAGTGATATGGTGGCATAATGGATAGTGGCTCGGATTGAGGAATCAGAGAGCTGAGTTCAACTTCCAGTCAGATCCATTACATTCACTTACGTGCTAATATCCTTGGTAAAGGGATGAATCCTCTTATTCTCCCCCCAGCTATGGGTAAATAGCAAGACAGACTGGGTTCTATAGCCTTGGATGGCAACTGGTCTACTGCAGAAAGAAATGGCAACCTACTACGGGGAAAAAAATCTGCCTCGTCAGTCATGTATCAAAAGATACATGATTACCTAAGCATGTATCATGCATGGTACATAACTGACTGATACAAGTCTTACTAATTAACCCCTAACTGGGAGGAAAAGAGGTGGATTTATATCTTTCCCAAGGGTATTTGTGCATAAGTAAATATAACAAACTCAACAGGAATTGGAACTTGGTTCTCCGATTAACAATTTGGAGCCATTATCTATCAACACAAAGATATGTACATGCCAAACTTATGATGAAGTGGTATTTTAAGCAGTCATCCATCTAGAAAATGTACAATGTTATCCACTGAAGTTTATTATTTTTAAAAAAAAATCAAAATCTTTACAGTAGGATAATAGATCTAAAATTGTGGCAAAGTGGTTATAACATTCACCTTCTCATCATGAGACCTGTGTTAGGATCACATTCATAAAATGAGAACTAATAGGGAAGGTTTAAAATGTGTTGCCGATCTTGGAGAAATAATACCAACATGCAGTACCTTTGGAAAATTCAAAAAAAAACCAATACCAGATTAATAAACCCTTTTGAGTTAAAAAAGAGATAGAACTATTTGTACCGTGATGGTTGTGCTAGCAAAAGTCACAAGTCATATTTGACTGACAAAACAAAAAGTGTAAGCCTTGTTCAGACTGTTGGTCACTCCAGATAATGTGCTCTCTCCCATAAACTGTAAACTAAGGTCTGCTCAGCATAGTTGCAGTATAAACCACAGGTGGGCTCTGTGGGTGTTGAACAAACACAAATATGCCAGAGCAGGTGTCTTCAGCAGGGATTGGCTAGTCACCAGATCTAAAAATATTCCTTTTTGAGAAGACCAGATAAAAATCTAGAATGAAGTATCTTTAAAAATTACCATCATTCTAAATAGATCTAATTGCCTGCGTTGATTGCCGATGTTTCAGCCATGGTAAGAAAAACTATTATTTCAAATGCTGATTTTCTAGAGAGGCAAGCCCTCCTCATCCTAGCTTGTCTTGTCTCATCTGATCTTGTATTGTACTTAGCTAAGGCATAAATTAATAACACTCATGGTTACATGTGTGTCTTTATTTTTGTGCCATTTCCAACTTGAATTGTTGCTACCCAGATCCCATAAAACATACTTATCAATAATCAATATTTGATCAACAACGTGTGTTTGATATTCCCTCCTCTTTTATTTCAATATTTTGCATGTTCCTCAGAACTTAAAAGGTAAAACCAGTTTTTAAAGCTATGCTTTAAAGACATTAATTTACAAAAATTGGTACTTTAGTATTGACTTTTATTTAATATTCTTTTCATCTTAATTTCAGTCTGTAAGTTACATGGATTGATATACCCCTGATAAAAGCTGGGGAGCACAACAGCTGAAACATTATTGCTGCAACATACCTCTGGATAATAATGGGTATGTCCCCATTCACATAAATACAGTAGTAAATACTGTATGTTTCTCTGCAGGTGGAGATTTATTTCCAGCTGTGCTGGTCAAACTCTCTGCCTCTGGGCAGAGAGTATCTTTATATGGGGTCTATGGGAAATTTTGGGCCAAGCATATGGGATCATCTACCTCACATTAAATTCAGCCTTGTGCCACATCTGACGTTGTGGTGCGGTTGGTAGATATCCCAGAGTTGGAGATTCATTGTGGAATTCACATGACTCACTTCTAGCAGTTGACTACTTCTTCTACATGCTGCTGGTGAATCTTATATGTGTTGTTCTTGTCCTAAGTATTATTGTTCATTACCAACCTTCATGTGATTATTCTATTCAGTAACCTTCCGTAGGTTACAACAATTATGATAGCAACAACAAAGATGAGGAAAATAGTCTGAATATAAATAATCTTTCATTTAATTTTTTTTTAACGCAACAAAATTATTATTTTACAGATAAACAAGGTGTTATTTAACTCAAACTTCTTGTTCCTCTGAAAAGTACTATCTTACCATGACAGCTGATTTACTCATTAGGCTATGAAAACCAGTGGTTGTAGAAACTTGCATCTGTTGTGTTAAGACAGACTTCCTTAAAAAAATCATTTATATGACGATATCGGAGAGAGTTTGTGATCAATGCTTCTATGATTTATGTGTTATAAAGAAAGAGCCGTCAAAATAATACGTGACAATAAGTAAACAAAATTCAAGATAATATTACTACTCATGCTAGAAGTGTATCTAAACATTAAGGAGAAATATGCCAAGTGTTTGTAAAAAATGGTTACTAGCTTGATTCTTATCAAAAAGGTTTACTTCTTATTTCCAGTGATATCTGTAAAATGATGGTTTTGATACAAAAAAAAAAATTAAATAGATTATTTGCATACAGACTATTTTCCTCATTTTTGTTGTAGCTAACATAATGTTTCAGCTATTGTGCCTCCACCCTGGCCTTCATCAGGTGTATATCAATCCAAGTAAACTATAGACAGAAATAAAATGAAAGAATTACTTGTCAAAAATTGATGATTTATAATGCTTTAAAGAAAGAATTTTTGTCAATTTCAAAAAAAAAATGCCATGTCCTTTTTTGACATAAAAGGTTTTCATGACTAGCTACAACTTTTCCAATTTTGAGAAGGTAAATGTAGTAGTTTCTGTTGCTTTCTCCACAATTTTGAATTCTGAGACTAGCTGCCTGTTAGAGAGCCAGGTTTGCCCTGCTATTTTTAACGCATAGCTTGGGGTTCTAATATGACGTAGTATAATAAAAAGACAACTAAAATTAAAAAGAAAGAAATATAAGTCAAAAATTAATACAAGTGGTGGATTATTTTTCCTTTGTTATTGGCTTAGAGAAAAATTGTGTGTGCTGAGAAAAATCAAAGCGAGTAATACACACATGTTTATCGGAGTTACTTTTTCCTGTTATATTTCCACAATTACTTGTAGAGACCAAATTTCTATTCATCTGAAAAATAGCTCCACATCTCAGCTCGTCTGCTTTCGTTCTTTCTTTTTTCAACTTTGATTTGTATTCAAAAAAGTTTGAACGCATAGTTTTTTCTTTCTATCTCTTTCTCGCGCACGTGTTTGAAGAAATCAACGAATGGAAGACTTATGATATGCTTCTTGCTTGCTTGATCGACTCACTAGAGAGACAAAACTAAAAGTTTATGAGATCACAGACGAGGTGTAGTTTGCATGTATTTAGTGTTTCTTTATTTGCAGTTCATAAAAAGTATTTGTGGTGATTTAAAATAAATGTTCAATACTTTAGCAAAAATACTTCTTTTTTTTCTTTTTTAGCAAAAGGTGCCTTTCATTCTCCGTGAAAGGAAAACTTAGTTTAGCAAAAAAGGTGTTTTTGTTTAGCTTTATTTTACATTTAAAAAGCGAAATAAATAAAAATAAATGCTCTCGGAATCTATTTTATTTATCTTCAGTAAGGTAAGCCTGGCACAAGGCTATCGTTTTTAGGATACATAGTAATCGAAATCCCAATCGATTGTTTTTGAAAAAAACATCATGTGGATTGTGGAGTATTTCATTCACTATGTTGTCAGTTGTCCGTGTGTGTGCGTGTGTGTGGTGTCTTTAAAACTTTTTACTTCTACTAAAACTAGACTTGTGATAAAACGAAGGCAACATTGTTGAGAGAGCTAAGGTCCCAGGTTCGTTCTTCATTGCTGGTTCGATGAGATTAAATTTTTTTCATATTGATTAAAAATTAAAGGGGAGGAGGAAAACTCGCTCTTCTGCTCTTATCAACAACTTTAAGTTTAAAAATTGTACTACTTGTAAAATCAGTAGGATCTTAAAATCGACGCTACACAATCTTCTTATTCATTGAACCAACAGTCATATGTATTCTCTTGTAAAAATCTACAACAACACTGTCTGGTGCTTGTCATGGCTGGCAACGTGTGTAGCAACTTATATTGCTTGGGCAGTAGTTATGGGAGAGTGGTTTCTTGGTATAGGCTAGATCCTGTTTGATGACAAATTGTTTAGTTTACTTTATATTATAAAGTTTATAATACGCCTCTCTCTCACTCAGGGTGAGAAAGCCAATTGAATATTTCTTCCTTCTTTACGGAGGAGAAATATCCACCATCCATCCACCCACCCAAATTTGTGTTGTCTTTTCCTGGTGCTATATTATGAAACACTTGAGTCTCTAAGTGTGTGTGCACTCTCTCTTGGTTTTGGTACGAAACGAATTGAAATCAACAAAACGCGCCCTCCCTTCTTAGCGGTCAGTCTAGCATTCATAAAATTGACAATAAATGCTAGTAGTAAGTAGACCCTCTCTACTAGTTTCTGTAGTCCGTCTCGAAAAAGTACACCAATTACCCAAATTATAAATAATAACGAGTGACTATAGTCACTATTGCTACTCTGACTACTAACAGCTAAATACTAGTACTACTATATTACTATACACTAGAGTTCTTTATGAACCTTGCTGTAAGCGTTGTCTTACGATTTTTACTTAGTACCAATGCTTTTTTGTATGTTTTTTTTAACAGTAACATCCTTTTTTAATTATTAGGTAATAATTATATAATGACTTCATTAATTTATCGACAAGAAAATGTTTGGTTTAGATCGATTTATTACGAATTATTAGTATTAATAATATTGGCTTTATATGTGTGTGCGCACAATTCCTCTTCTAAAATTAATACACTACTACGACTACTCTCTAATAATAATACTAAAACAGACGGGGGAGGAGGAGAAAAAGAAAGAGCAATTTTTTCTTTCCTTTTTTTCAGCTCCTCTCTCTCTAACTTCTTTCTATCTCTCTTTAAAAACAACTGCCGTTATAAATAAGTCGGGAGGAGTGGTTAGAGGAGTCACGAGAGGGAAGGGATGAGGGAGGGTAGTTAGAGTAGTGGGAGGGGGACGCTGGTTTGATATTGATCTCAAGAGTGGATTGCTGCTGCTGCTGCTTCCATTGTTACTGAAAGAATTGTGAAAAGCAACGCAGCCAACTCACAGATCACGTGGTACTATACGACCCCCCCACCTCCAACGCCGCCGCTATCATCATAACCATTGACAACCACAACAGCAGCAGGTTGTCGGACAATATGCCGAGGGAGGGAGGGATAAGAAAGAGAGATAGACAAACAGAGCGGGGAAGCAGAGAGGTAGTAAAAGGAAGGGGAGGAGAGATTCGACAACAGCATCATCGTCAATTGGAAAGGGATGAGGCAAGCCACCACCACCATCATCATCATCATCATCTCCATCACCGTCGATGCCACCAATAATCGACCGTAGAAGCAAGCTGGCCAATTTAGGAGTTGATCAGTTTGCCTATTCTGCCTCCTCTCTTTCTTACTCTCTACCTGTCTCGTTTGCTTTTTTTTTTTTTTTGCTTTCGTCTACTCAGTTCCACTCTCTTTTATTCTTTGACTTTCTTCTATGGTTTCTTTCTTTGTTTCCGGTCTTCGTTATTCTTTGCCTCCCCCTCTCTTTCTCTTTCTTTAGTTTCTTCTTTTCTTTTATATCCTTTTCTTTTTTGTCATACTTTCTCTTTTTCCTTTTTCGAATTAAATTCTTTCAGTCACTATCTCCTTGTTTTATACTTACACACAATTCTCTTTCTCTCTTAGTCACTCACTCGATCTTCCTTATCATCTTCTTTCATCTCTTTTCTCTTTCCGTCACACTTCTTACCCTTTTTCTTTTTCGTCTTCTTTCTCAGTTTATTTCTCTTCTCGGTCACCTTTTCCCCTCTCTTAATCTTCTTTGTATGTTTTCCCTCTCAGTCGCTCTTTCTCTTCTCTTACTCTTTCTTCGTCTGTCTTTCCTCTAAGTCTCCCTTTTCTCTTCCTCTTTGTCAGTAAATCACTCTTTCCTCTTTCTACCTCTTTCTTTGTCACTTCTCTCGGTCACCCTTACTTTCTCTTCCTCTTTGTCAGTTCCATCTCTAAATCACTCTTTCTCTTCTCTTCCTCTTCCTCTCTCCATTTGGTTGTCCTTTCTCCTTTCTTCCTCTTTCTTTGTCTGTTGGTTGTTCTTTCTCCCTTCTTCTTCTTTGTCTTTATCATCATCATCATCATCATCATCATCATCATCATTATCTTCTCAGTCTTTCTTATTATCTTTCTACAAGGTCTCACCTTTCAGTTATGTTCTGTAATCATTCAACCACTCTCAACCCAATCTGTATTTCTCTTCTTATTTCTTCTTTTTCTTCCACTCTTTCGTTTTTCTCTCTTTTCTCTCCCTCTCTTTTCTATTTCTTATCTTTCTCTCTTTTCTGCACCTGAGCTTAGTTTTTGGCTTTCCTAATTGTTCTTTCTCACTTTTCTATTCCTCATCTTTCTCTCTCTCTATTTTCTATTCCTCTTCTCATTCTCTTTTCCATTTTGCATCTTTCTCTCTTTTCCATTCTTTTTCTTCTCTCTTGTTTTTCCATTCCTCTTCCCTCTCCTTTTCCAATTCTTATATTTCTCTTTTTTCCATGTTTTCTCTTTTTTGCTTTTCCATTCCAGATCTTTCTTTCTTTTCCATTTTTCATCTTTCCCTCTTTTTTTATTCATATTCTCTCTCTCTCTTTTCTATTCCTCATCTTTCTCTCTTTTTTTTATTCCTTCACTTTTCTTCTGTTTTTTTTTTCCATCCTTTTCCATTTTCAAATTCATCTTTCACAGACGTTACTCTCCCTCATAACTTCCTCCTTGTTCTGAGCTTCTTCCTTTCTCACTCATACAAATCTTTTTTCCTGTTTTCCTTTCTACAAGCATTTGGTTTTCTTTTTACTTATCTTTATAGCCCTGCTTCTGCACAAGTATTGCACACTACCTTTCTTTCTTTCTTTCTTTCTTTTTCTTTCTTTCTTTCTTTCTTTCTTTCATCTTTATAAAACTGCTTTTCACTTTTAAATCTGTTATAGTTATTATTCTATAAATACCTTTACATAAATTAGTCCTTCATTTTCTTACAAGAAATCATTAATTTGTACCTCATGTACAGGTTGAACGCAGATTTCATATTCAGCCAATAAAGCGGCAAAACTTATGGCATATAGATTAAATTTCAACAAATTTTCACTGAAAATTCCCCTACATTCTATAAACTCAAGGTCTATTAACCTGAAATACTGACTAACAAATTTGAAGGGAAAATAGTGGGTCAACCTATATATGACTAATAGTTTCATCAAGTTTGATTCAGACACACACACACGCAAAATCCACTAGTTACTCATGAAAAATGACAACCAGTTGTATTACAGTAATGTTCTTTCTGAATTCATTTTCTTCTTTTTCTATAAGCTATATCCTTTCAGGACATGGGTGATCATGGCTCTTCACAACTTCCTACCCTTTGTAACTCTCTTAGTAAGGTTTGTCTTTTCACTATCCCTCCCAATCCCTGTTCTGCCATACACAAGATTGTTATGTGGCTTACTCACTGTTTTCCCCTCTTCCTCTTGCTTTCAATATGTCCTGTGAGTTTCAAATTCTCCAAGCCGTTTTTCCTCATTATATGTGCCAGAAATTTAAACTGGCTCCTAATTCTAAGTATAAGCATCTTTTTATTTCCATTTTTCTTAAAATTTTGTCATTGCTCACATGGTATTCTTAGCATCCTTCTGTAGAGCCACATTTGATTCATGTCTCTTTTTCATCTGTGAGGAGACTGTCCAGCATACACTGCCATACAGAAGTACTGATATTACATAACAGTTCAACACTCTTTCCTTTATTTCTAATGAAATTTTCTAGTTTCCTAATATTTGCTTAGCTTTTGAAAGGCATCTTTTGAAAGGCATCTTTCAAAAGCTTAGCTTTTTGAAAGATGCCTTTGGATTTTGGTGTTACATGTTTTGTCCTCTGTTAAAATACTCCACAGATATTTAAATTTTCATATTTGTTTTGATTTTGACATCTCTAATTTGTAACTCAGATCTTGGGCTGTCCCTTTTACTAACAACCATACTTTCTATCATCTTACATTTGATGTTTAGTCTTCTCACTTTTTTTTACTACTTTCCTTAGGTGTTCCAGCAGTTTCCTTTATAGGTCTGTTATCAACACTGTATTGTCTGCATGTTGTTAAGATCGTGTCCATCATTAATAATTCTTGGTAGGACTGCTAGTTTTCTCTCAGGATCAAGGTATAAAAGCAAGATGAAAAAAATGCTAGTCAAAAATTAATATGAAGAAATTTAGACAATTTAAGGCTATTACTACTTGGTGGAAAAGCAAGAGAAATAAAATGAAAGAAATGCTAGCCAAAAATTAATAATAATTGACAATCCAATGATAATAAAAAGGTATCAAGATTAAAAACTATGTTTCTTGGACTGTTCCTCATGCGAACTCTCATACATTCTGTCTTCTTGTAATTGATAGTTAGTCCTTTCTTCTCACTTTCCTTTACTACTTTCTTTACTTTCTGTTTTTGCTATCAAAACTTTTCTTTCTTAATAGATTTGCATAAATAGGTTAAGGGAAATAAAAAAAAATGTTTTGGGTTAAATTTCCTGCATTTTAAAGCATATCTTGATATAAACAAATGACAAATATTTATATGAACAAATATATCTATACATATATATATATATATATATACACACATATGCATGCCCTATATATATATATATATATATATATATATATATATATATATATATATATATATATATATATACACACGTGTATACTTTATATGGAGTGTTTTGACAGAGGATAAAAAATGTAACACCAAAATCCAAAGGCATCTTCATTTCACAAATGCTTACATCACTGAGTTTATTGTCTCTCCAATGAATTTTAGCCGCTCCAGAAAAAAATTACTTGTGTATAGTGCAACTGGTCACCAAATATATATATATATGTGTGTGTGTGTGTGAATTTTGTCATGGTATATTTTCTCACAGATGGGACTAATGACCCTACTATACTGTGCAGTAGACAAAATCAAAAATAAAGAATGCCCATGCTTGAAATTAAAAATATAAAATGCCGACAATTTATCCATCACACTCTGCATACTTATAATCAATATATATATATATATATATATATATATATATATATATATATGTATACACACACATGTGTATTTATTTTAAAATATATATATATATATATATATATATATATATATATATATATATATATATATATATATACATATATAACTAGACATCCTACCTATTTGTAAAACTAATCCAATGAAACTTCAATCTCTTCCACTGAATCCTCTGTTCCTGGCTATTTTCTCTTTTAAATGGACTCTAGTGTCTAGCCTTGGTGTCTATGTTCACATTGACAATGGAAGTGTCTCATGAGTCTCTAGATTGTTCTCATAGGGGCTTCCAACTCAATCTTTCACTCAAATAGTAGACTTCCCTATGTGTTTTCTGGTGGACATGCTTTTCAACTTGATCTCTTCCTTAATTCCTTCACAGATTCATGTCGTGCTCAGCAGCTCTGTCCTCTTGGCAACTCCGACCTCGTGGTAGTGCCTATAGATATCTCTTTCTGCTCTATCATCAGCCAAGAAACCCCCCATTAACAGAACATCTTTATGTTATCAATGAATTAATTGAGACTCATTTTGTAATTTTCTTTACAATGCCCTTTGCAATGATATTTCTAATCATCCTGTTGTGAAATGTGCCACTGAGGTCTATTCCTGGGTGAAAGCTGGCATCAAAGCTTTCTCATTGGTTCTTTCCCGCCTGTTCAGCTGCTGTAGCCCATAAGAATCATTTCTCCCAGCTATACTAGCACAACAGATCCAATTACAACAGACACTTCTTAATAAATGTGTGTCCTTAAAGAGGCAAATTCACTATTCAATGATAGAATGAGACACCATATAGCAGCTCAGAAGTTTAGTTCTAAGGATTATTGGCAGCTCTGTAAGAGTGTACTGAGCAGGAACAAATCCTTAGTCCCTCCTTTCTTTAATCAATTTGAGGATAAAGCAGAATGATTGGCTTGAAAATTCCTGTCCAACTCGACTTTTGACTCATCAGGAGTATTTTTGCCTGCCTGATTTCGCCCCTCAAACAGAATCTCTACTGCTTACCTGAAAGGATGCCATGTGAAGTGAGGTGCTTAACCAATTTGGCATTGATTAGAACAGAATCTCTACTGAATGATATATCCATCCAAATCCAGGTTTTAAGATTTGGTTTCTAGTTTATGATCTATCTAAATTTTTAAACTGCTTTCTCTATAGTTTTGTCAGAATGCATCTAGCACAAGTAAAGTTGGTTTTATGACTAGTCCATTCGTCTTGACATCTACAACTAATTCTAATAAATGAAATAGGTCTGGTGACCTTGGTCTGGTGTCTGGTCCATCCTGACATCTGTCATCTTGGGGTTCTTCAACAAAATCCAAAGATGGATATGCAATGTGAGACGGATATGCAACTTGGCATCTCAACTTCTCACTTTCTCACTGATGTAATATGGCTTCCCTCTGTCTTTTCTATAAATATTTTCATGGTAACTGTTCTGATGAGCTATTTTCATTGGTGCCCTGACTGCATGAATTTAAGTGTGATACTAGGTTGGTATCTTGGTACCACAATTTTACTGTCAAAACAGTTAAATGTAGCCTCTTCTACTCCAACAGCTTCTTCTCTTGCACTTCCCAACAGTGGAACTACCTTCCTCTTGCTTCCCTGATAACTATAATCTTCAAAAATTTAAATGTAATGTCATCCGACATCTTCTGATGCCTTGATCCCTGTTCTTCTTTTTATCCTTCCCTCAATCCTCCCCTATACCCAGACTTTTTTCTTACTTTTACTCTCTGTAACCCTTTGCGTACTAGTAGCCCTTCTGCCTTACTTGGGGTGAAATGTTTAAAAAATAAAAAAAAAAAACTTTTTTAGAATGGAAAAACCACTATTTTTTCCCCCACTTTTTTGAATTCTTTTTTTCAACCACAAAATAAAAGGTTCAAATCAATTTTGAATTGGTTATTCACCTTTTTTTTAAATAATCTCACTTCTGAGCCAAAACAATATACTTCAGTTTCTCACAGGTTTACGTATTGAAGTCTTAAAAAATATCATACATTTGTCTAATAAATAAATATGGATAAGAAAATTTCAAACTCAAAGTATCCAATTTTAATAATGTTTGAAGTAATAAAAATGTTTGGATGAATATTTGATTAAATCCAATCTTTTTTATAATCAATTTATTATAATCTAAATAATATTTTATACAGACAAACTTTCATCTATGGACCCCCCTCATCTTTTTTGTTCTTAAAAAAGGACAAAATCTGATTAACTGGGGCAAAAAATGCAAAAAAAACCTTCCAAAGTGTCAGCAATGTATTTTCAAAATTATTCGGGCTTTGTGGAACGAACATTTTTTTTAAAGACATCATTTCTATTTGACCACCTGGTGGCAGTGGTTGTCCTTTGGCGGGTTACAAACAAAGATAGATATAGTAGATTATATATACAATATACAATATGTATATACTAAAGTATATAATTATTTATCTCAGAAATATATACATATTTATAAAATTTACATTATGATAATAACTACTAGTTAGGAAACAGTGAATAATTTATAACTCAAAAATAATACCTCCATCTACAGACAATCGGCTTTAAGAGATGAAAATCGAAACGTTTAATAAAATATGATGAAGATGAGGACAATTGTCAAATATTTTAAATATATCTATATATTTATCAAGAAATATACCAACAGAACCAATGAAAATAAATTCTTTATTC
Organism: Acanthosepion pharaonis; assembly: GCA_903632075.3. NCBI lineage: Eukaryota > Metazoa > Mollusca > Cephalopoda > Sepiida > Sepiidae > Acanthosepion > Acanthosepion pharaonis. The sequence continues at coordinate 14,034 of CAHIKZ030004267.1, forward strand.
ATGAAGGGTCATTGTGAAGATGAGGATTGTTGGTATTGAACACAAAATAAAACATAATAACCTCATCTAAAAATATATCTTTGATACTGAATGTTTATTTATTTCTATATTTATCTTAAAGATGAGGACAATAGTTTTATTGAATAATTGTAAATAATGTACAACAATAATAATCTCACAAAAAACTGCATTAGACAAAATTTAATAAACCATAAAACCTTTTCTGCCTGTAAAAATTTTCAAAAAAATAAGGTAGACCAACTTTTTGTACCTTCTTTCTCTCAACCACCCATGAAGTGGAGTGATTCAAACAAATCAATTGCTGGATTTACTGCTGCAAATTTGGTTTACTGTATTGTGCAAAAAAAGATTTTCAACATCAGAATCCATCTTGCATGTTTAAATATCTACCAAAATCAGTAGTTTTATTGAATACTACTGTTATATCTGGTCTGACAAAAAACTATATATGTTAAGAAACAGAAAAATTCATCTGCAAGTCAACGTTATTTTAAACATAAAAGAAAATATGAATAAAGGTTCATCAAACTCATTATAACCATTTCTCAAAATCAAGCAAAATGCAGCCCTAAATGAATAGAATGCCCTTTTTTATCACTATTCCCTAAAACAAATGAAAATTTTTTAAAAACCAATTAAAGGAAAATCTGTCTATATTGCAAAGATGAGGTATTATTTACATTAGAACAATTATTCAAACTATTGTCCTCATCTTTGTCGCCATATATTTGAAATATACCTAGGAAATCTTGGGTTAAAAATGACAAATAATAATATATATAAAATACACACACAGAAAAAAAAACATAGGAAAACACACCCACAACACAGTAACACAAAATATATTTTTTTTAATAAAATATACAAATAACACACCCTAAAAACAACCAGAATAAAAAAAAAAATAAAAACTACCAGTAGAGGGGTGTTGCCGGGAACCATCCAACATAAAGATAGATGAAGTATGACCATCATAAAGACTGAAAAATAAAATTGACAAAGATTTTTGAACAGGTAAAAATGGTACAGGATTTAGATTTTTTTTTTTTTTTTTTTTTTTATATATTGGTCAAACCCAAACTCAAATATAAAAAACATTGTTTTCAATTGTTATGAGTATATATATTGAATATATATTTTATTATAAACAATTTCTTTTTTAAAATGGAATTTTTAAAGCATGAGCAAAGGGAAAAATAAAAAAAAAAAGTCCTGCAAACAATAAGAAACACTACCTGAAAAAAACTTTTGAAGTTTTGTCAAAATCGTTTGAAAAATTTAGGAAATCCGTTTCCATGCATAAACGAACAACACACACACACACACACATAAACAACCTATTTTTATAAGTTGTGGGGACATCGATATGAGTTGTCCCCTTTCATTCTGGTGACAGAATCATGTTTTATTGTGCATTTTCAAATTGATGGACAAAAACAATTGACCATGTTTTTCCCTTCACAATTATGTCAGAGTGTCTAAGGAAATTTTAATATCCTGTGAAGTTTTGTTGAAATCGGTTGAAAAATGTGGAAATCCAATCCAATATATAAACGTACAGATGTACACACACACACACACACACACACACACACACACACACACACACACACACACACACATTTCTACATTCAATTGTGTTTTATAAAACTTAAGCAAATCCAGACAATTCTTTCATCAGAATCCATCTTGCAGGTGTTTATAAATCTACCATTTCAATTGCATTGACAAGGTGCTGCCATATCTGGTCTGGTACTGGAATGCTCTATATTTCAAGATTCTTGACAAAATTCAGAAAAGGAATGTTTGTTGTGATCCTGACATCTGGAAATTGATTTCAGTCAAAGTTTTTCCATCATCATAGATGTCATTTTGATGAGACATAAATATTTTCAAAAAATTTGGGAAATTAGTTTCTGTCTATATACATGCATCAATTTAGAGGAATAGGTCATAAACATTTTAGCAGTTGAACTTGCTACATGTAACCATAAGTTCTATTCTAATAGTTTTTTTTATCGAACTATGGAAACAGACAAGTGGCATTTCTTGAATTCATACTCCTACATTCACTCCAAAGTGCCAAATGCAACATCAATTGCCATCTTCTGTATTTTGAAACTGATTCTTTATTGTCCTTTCTCTAAAGTTTTCTCATTCTCAAAAACACTTAGTGATTAACTTTCCTCAAATATTTGATTAAAAAAACCTTGGAGAAGGAAACATTTGGATGTTATTTCCTGGTAATGTTATTTTTAGTTATTGTTTTTTAACAGGATTGGGTGTGGTGCAAGAGCCAATAAAGACCAAGACACCATTTGTCAACAAGGCATTGAATTTGGTCTGAATGTCATAATGAATATAATATTGATAATTTTTAACAAATATGACAAAATTTTTTAGGTTATTTAAATCTAAAATATATGTTTTTTATTTTACTTGAGACTATAGGTAAAAGTTGATTGTAAACTTATACATGAATGGTATAAATCACTAATTTATAAAGGTTTCTCTAAAAGTCAATGAAGTTTTTGTGGGTCAGTTACTAAAAATAATTTTAAAATTTCTATAAATAATGTTCATTTATTTATACTTCAAAATATCCTAAACTTATTAATACTTTGAGTAAAAGAGAGGTAGAAACAAAAATAATTAATTTACCATTTGACAAGAAATGTAGTTTTATAGTTGTCATTATTTAAAGATCAAGTTATTTTATTCATATTGATTTTATAGGTAAATTTAATTTTTGATACTAGTTACCTATCCAGTAGCTTACTCCTTTGTTTTGCATCTACCTATATGCTGTTAACATATTTAGGAAAGCTAAAAGATATGAAATTAATGGGAATGTTTCAAGTTTTCATCTGAAATCAAAAGAAAATTTTACAAACTTAAGGCAAAAAAATGATCATGAGATGGAAAAAGGTTCCAATGTCAGTATTTTAAACTAAGGCTGATTGAATTAACAATTGAAGGCTAATTTTTTTTTTTCAGTAATCAATAAATTTCTGGAAACAAGTTTATAAATTTTTGAACTAAAATTGAGTAAAGATATTTTTGAATGATTTCTTTTGTGGAAAATCTAAATGAAAATGACTTGTACTCAAATAATTAAATAAAAAAAGATGTTAAGTCTTTAATTATAACTTTACCTAGATATTTAAAGCTAAAAACATTTTTTTTTTTTAATGGTAATCTGCAAAGGATTAACAACAGAAAATTAATCAATGAAAAAATTTTATAGAACCTAAAATAATTTTCTGCTTATAAATACCATATAACAAAAATAGAAGGCTTTCATAAAATGAATCAATAAAAAAAGTTTATATACTTAGTACAAACAAGAAAAATGCTCATCAAGTTAAACAATTTTTTTTAATAAGCCACTCATTTAGAAGCAATTGTACTCAAATTTGACTAAGTCTTAAGCAACTCCACCACTGACATCAGTGTGGCTTATACACCAAGGAAAAAAAACGAAGAAAAGTAAAATATAAAATGGAAGATGCTTGTTAATAATGTGAGGACTAAGATAATCCAAGTTCAAATTCCAGTCGAATCCATTACATTCACTTACGTGTTAATACCCTTAGGAAAGGTATGAATCCTCTTCTTCTCCCCCCAGCTATGGGTAAATAGCAGGACAGACCGAGTTCTAAAGCCTTGGATGGCAACTGGTCTATCACAGAAAGAAATGGCAGCCTACTGCGGAAAAAAATCTGCCTTGTCAGTCATGTATTGAAAGACAGATGATCGCCTAAGCAAGTATCATGCATGGTGCAAAAAAAAAAAAGGCATAAAATGTAACCAAAAGAGTTACTAAAATATCTTATTTTCTGCTGTGTTCAAGAAGTCTACCAATTCTATGAGTTAAATTGAAATGTTTTTTTCTTGCTTGTTAGAGCAAAGCTTAAGAAAAATGAAGCAACTTGTATAGTAATTGTTTGTTTCAAGTATTTTCACTGGTTCCCAAACTGCATGAATTTAAGCATGCTACTAGGTTGGCATCTCGGTCTCACCTTTTTACTGTTAAATATAGCCATCTCTTCTACTCCAACAGTTTCTTATCTTGCACTTCCTGACAGTGGAACTCCCTCCCTCTTACTTGCTTCCCTGATAGCTATAACCTTCAAATATTCAAATGTAATGTCAATCGGCTTCTTCTGATGCTTTGATCCTGATCTCTGTCCTTCTCTATATCCTTTCCTCAAACACACCTCTTTACTCCTGCTCTCACTTTCTGTAACCCCTCGTGTGCTAGTGGCACAACAGCTTTGCCTGGGGTGATATGCTTAAAAAAAAAACTGTGAGTGACTGCTAAGTACATCCCCAACTCCAAATTTATAGACAAATCTCACTGATGCATGCTGGGATTTCTTCCTGACCTGTAAAAGTGGACCAATTCTTGGTTTCATCTGCCATATTTGTCTTTTGTTTTTTCTTGTCTTGAAGTCAGTACACTATAACCACTTTATCCCCTTTTCTGTGTGAATACAATTCTTACTTTGTGAACTTTTTGTTTTATGACTGTTGCTTTGCCTAGTTTTGACTTGCATATGTGTTTGCTTTACATTATTTACACCGTCCTGGGCATGATGATAAATTATATCCGTATCGTGAGTAAGACGATAAACTACATCCAACAGCAAGGCCTCTGATCAGGAGGTTTTGAGGAGCATAGAACCACCTCTTAATTGCTGATGTTCCCAGGGCCACTCGGACCCAGGGTGGTAGCACCTGTTAGGGTCCCATCAATGGGCAAATAGTTGGCCCCCAAACTGGGGTCAAAACACTATGAAAGTGTAGAAATAGGTTTTAATACCAGAAATACTTTGTAAAAAAAAAAAAAATTATTATCAGCAATACATTTTTGAAAAACAAATATTACCAGTGAAGGAAAATTCTTACCAGAAATAGATTTTTGAAAAAAAAAATATTACCAACAATGAAAAGTTTGTCAGCATTAAATAACCCATTGAAGTTGATATACCATAAAACAAACCAAACCAAACATTATTTACATCTTTCGGATTGTTGTCCTCCTCTTTATTGCTATTGTTACAATGTTTTGGACACTGTACGCTCTGGCCTTCTGGTGATATACATTGGAATTTCAAACGGAACCATTTATTTAATCCATGAGGGTAGATTGTTCTAGTTCCACATGCCATACCATTTTAGACATCTCAGTTTTAGTTAATTCCCTTTAGTAACTGAACTCTTTAAATGGATAAAAGCATTGGTAATCCAAAAAGTGACTTTCTTTCATTTTCTCACTGAAAGCAAGTAATGTCTTTTTCTTCTTTCCACGGGATCAAAACACAGAATAGTCCATTATTTATGAGGTACTGACAGTAAGTAAGGTCATGCTAACTAGCAAAGAGAGGGGGGCAAACACAATAATAATAGAATAATAATAATAATAGAATTGGGGCATTGAGGTCTATACCACCAAACTCCTACATTGAGAACATTGAAATAAAGCCACATATTCTATTGCTTGATACGTCTTCATTGCTTGGTACTGTAAATATTCTGTGAATGGTGCTATCTGGCTGCGGTTGTACAAGTTGATGGAGAACACTTATAATGCAAGTTTTCCAGTTGAAAACAAAATCTGGGTGGAAAAAAAAATAATAATAGTAATAATAATAATAGTAACACCACCCAGATCTGGTTATGGAGATAGGACCTGTTACAATTTTATGTCACTACACAATACACACAGACATAACAATCAAAGCTAACTGCCCAAACATTGTTATTAGAGATCACAAACAAAAGAAATTGCCTCCTTATAGTTATGGCAGTCCCTGCACACTGCAATATATCTTTGAAGATCTTCAAAAAACTATTAAAATACAAGGACCTTGAAATTGAGATCTCAAAAATGTGGCACATGAGAACATCAACAATTCCTGCTGTAGTTGGAGCCCTTGGATTGGTTGGAAAAGATTCCAATAGAATCATTGGAGGGATTCCTGGAAGCCCATGCCTTAAGGAAATACAAAAATTGTTCTCACGAGAACAGCCCACACCTAACGAAGGGCTTTATCTATGTAAAATATGTGTGTTGTTTTTTTATTTCAAAATTGCTCAGTGGAAAATGTCATGATGCCATTTCTCACCTTAGGTCTCCTGGGCGGGACCCGGAAAGAAATGAGTACACATCAGAAATCAAAAGAAATAAAATAATAATAATATTAAAGAACAGATACTATGCAATTATTCAAGCCAAAAGTCCTGTGCAGAAGGGTAGTCCACTAAGCGATTACATTTGGACCACATAAACCATCAGTAACTAAACAGAGAATGAAATCCATAAATTCTTCTGGGACTTTAAGATTCTCAAACAAATCAACCAATGCAGGCCAAAAGACTGAATCTGGTTGTTATAAACATATCAGATCATGGAGTATGTTGTCCTGTCAGAACCAAAGACTGGATCTGAAAGTGAATAGAAAGTTAAATAAACGAATTTCTAAAGAATTAATGGACTTACTCCTTAATTATATATTTTCATTACTTCAAAGTTATTATTGTGGACACAGTATTTGAAATAGATACCTCATTTCTATTTATTGAACAGTGTATATTACCAAGGCTATAGAACCCAGTCTGTCCCGCTATTTACCCATAGCTGGGGGGAGAAGAAGAGGATTCATACCTTTCCGAAGTGTATTAGCACGTATGTGAATGCAATGAATTTGACCGGAATTCAAATTCAGCGCTCTGATTTCTCAATCCGAGCCGCTATTCATTACTCCACCGTGCCTCCTAAGAATGAATGCATAGGCCACTACACTGTTTAATAAATGATATGAGGAGTCTATTTCAAATACTGATTATCAACAATAACAACATTTGAAGTAATATAAAAAGTTAGATAAGTATCATGACTGAAGAAGTTGTGGAACAATGAAAGTGACAATCATGCCAGTCATTATTGGAGTACTAGCAACAGTCTTGAATAAACTGAGAAACAAACTGAACCAAGTGGAAATATACTGAGGAGAGTGCTGGCATATTGAGAAGACATGTTGCCACTTTTGAATGTGAACTGCTAGTTACTACACTGTTCTTTGGCACTCCAGCGTGAACTGCTAATTGCCACATTGTGCGTTGGCACTCCAGTGTGAACTGCTAATTGCCACATTGTGCGTTGGCACTCCAGTGTGAACTGCTAATTGCCACATTGTGCGTTGGCACTCCAGCGTGAACTGCTAATTGCCACATTGTGTGTTGGCACTCCAACAGTAACTACTAATTGCCACATTGTGCAGTGGCACTCCAGCAGGAACTGCTAATTACTATATTGTGTGCTGGCACTCCAGTGTGAACTGCTAATTACTACATTGTGTGCTGGCACTCCAGTTTGAACTGCTAATTACTACCTTGTGCATTGGCACTCCAGCTGGAACTGCTAATTACTAAATTGCATGTAGAAAATCCATTGTGAACTGGAGGGTGTTGCTGATCAAACAAAGTCACATAATGCCTTATAAATGCTAATCCTTTCTAGATACTTGAAAATTCATATTTGCCCATTTTTGTATCCAAACATAAACAAAGCAATTTCTAAAGAAGTAGTGGATTTTTTATTTATTAATCTGATAGATTTTATTACTTTAAACATTTTTTTTAGTGGATGCTCATAATTGAGTAAACATTCTGTTTATTAAACCATATATTTATTTATTTTCATCTACTGGCCTGAATATTTGAGAAATTTTATTAAAGAAAAATATGCATTCTCCGGCAGGATTTAAAACTGCATCACCCTTTGCAGGAGAAATCTATTTATTTTCCTCTAATGGCCTGAATCTTGAATATTCAGGTTGGTAGATGAAAATAAAATAAATGTTCTGTTTAACAAATAAATGAAGCATCTAATCAAATATGTGGGTCTACTAAATATTTCATGATGTCTGTTTGAAGGCTTTAATAAAGTATAATTAAGACTATCCAAATGGATTCCTTACTGTAAACAATACTGAGGAAGGTGCTGGAATATTGTGAAACCTTCTTGTTACTTGATTTTTACTGCAACTCACCAGTTACTCCTGATGTGAATACTCAATAGTAATGGTAATATTAGATGTTTCTTTGCAAGGAAACATTTGGCATTTGTTGACCAAGCAGCCAGTACTGCTTTAGGTTGAAATTTATAAGATCTTTCTCTTGAAACAATCTTTCAGGAAAATAGGTTTCTCAAGTCTCAGCTGTTATCATTCTTTCCAGTATTGATGGGGCTTTCCTTCCTAAGCTTTTTTATTTGAATGTTGAAAAAAACTCAGTTTATATGATCATTTCTCAAAACAGAGATTTATGGTTTAATGTTTTGTTGCCAACATTAATCTGCAAAAAAGTAAAAATGTTTTGATCTAATGTCTGGTAATTTTTTAAATTTCTCCCCAAAAAATTAACTTTAAAATAACAGAAAATTATTATACATAGTTAAAAATTTTGCATTTTAGACACTATTTTTTTTTATTAGAAATTTTATTTATGAAAAAAAAAAAAAATATTTTATGATTAAATTTAATATTTGTAGCAGTAAGAATTCCTTTAATATCAATAATTATCAAAACCAAATTTTCAAGATTATTGCTAAAATGGTTTAAAATATAAGTATTTATTCCTTTTTTTCAATGAGAACCAAAGATCTTTTTTCCTTTTTTCTTCTTCTTCAAAATGATATCCACAAATAAAAACATTAGTATAAAACATGCTTAGAAAAAAAGATTTCTAGCACATTTATAAAAACATTTTTCTGTCGAAATATATATATATATATATTTGTATTTATATATATGTATATATATATATATATATAGCATTAAATTCAATTTTTTTTTCTATTCAAAAATGAGATTAGTGTCCATTGAAGGGAATCTGTTTTTCAAAAGAAAATTGATTCATGCATGTTATTATCATTGGTGCTTTAAAATTTTCTTGGCCTAATTACAGAGAGTTTCAATAAATGTAAAATTAACAAAAGAAACCTTGTAAAAAGAGAAAACTGTCATCCCTGGGAGGGGTTGGTGCTGACCAAAAAAAAATTTCTTGAGTTGGTTTTGAAAATAGACAAACAAAATAGCAAAAAAAAAACAGAAATAGAAAGTTTTATTTATTGTTTTTTAAAAAAAAATTTCAAGGAATTTTCTTGAGAGTATTTGTAAATAAGGACTGAAAAGATGAACTTGATTCTTGATGAATGATTATCTTTGAATGGATATCTACTTCTACGGCATTGTCTTTTCCTATTACCATTATCTCCAGCATTGGCCCTGTTCACAAACAGAAAATTATAAAAAAGTTTGCCTTGTCTAACTTTTTCTGGTTCACAGCATATTTCCCCATTTCTTTCTTTTTTTCTTTTTTTTTTTTTTTTATTTTTTTTTTATATCCATTTTTTGAAATAGGGTTATGCCTGTTTTAAATTTTTTTTTTATTTTTGTTTTTTTCCTTCTTTTTTCCATTTTCCTTTTGAATATTTTAAATGTTTTCTTTTTCCTTTTCCACTAACATTTTTCTAAATTTTCTTTCAACAAACTTTTCCATTTTTGTTTTTTTTCTTAAAATAAACTATTTTCAATTTTTCAAAAAATTTCTTTCCTTCAAATTATTTTTTTTGAATAAAATATCCCATAAAAAAGTTTTTTTTTTTTTTAATTTTCCATTTTTTCCTTCTTTATTTTATTCCTTTAATTTGATGTAACAGGTCCCTCTATTGTAGTTACATGCAATTTTTTGCTTGAAATAAATAAATCATCTTTTTAAATTTAAATCCTTCATGAAAGTTCTTCTCTATCTCAATTTGAACATTAATTATTTCTTTTTAATTTTCTTTTTTGAACTTATGTTTTCTTTTGATATTGTCTTAATTAAAATTTTTTCATATTTCCAGATACATTCTATTATAATATATTTTTTTTTTTATTTTTTCTAGAATGTATATTTAAGAACATGAAATATTACATAGTTTGGGTTCTATTCTCTTTTAAGAAATAATTTTTATACGAAGGGATCAATGAAGAATTTTTTTTTTTAAAAGAAAATAAAAAACACAAAATGGTCTTATTCCAACAACCGATGTATACAAAGAAAGATTAAATTTAAAATTAATGTTGAATAAAGATAAAATAATTATATTATTTCTAAACTTATATGTACATATGATACTAAAGATAAAAGGCCAATCCAAAATAGAAAAAGATAAAAAGTTCCAAACTATTTTTCTGAGTTAGTATATAAATAATTTTGATCAAACATTTATTTCAGTCAGAATTTATTTTTTATAAAAGATTTTTTCACCAGCATAGATATTAGATAGAGGATTTGAAATGCATGAGTTGTTAACAGAATGGACAGATGAACATGCAAATTAAATTTTCAAGAAAAAAATCAAACAAATACAAAAATTTAAGTATATAATTTTTTTTTTAACAGAGAACAGAATAAAATACTAAACTCTTCCAAAGATGCATTGGGATAACAAAAATGCCAATATATCCAAAATATAAGCAAAGTATATAAAGAACAAGAAAATTTGATATAAAAAAAACATATGAATTGTTACGTAAATCAATCCTACTACCAAAAGTGAATGATGGACAATTTTTCAGAGATGAAGAAATGAGTTGAAGCAACAGAAGAAACTTTCATACAGGGGGATTAAGAATACCAGACCAAACATATGAGCAATGATTATTTTTTTAGAGAAATTGAAACAAAAATATTAACATCAGAAAAACAGTTTTTAGTTGAAAAATTTTTAGAGCACATAATGAGGAAAGATAGTTTTTTTTGATTCATAGGATAGATTGAAAAAAAATCTTCAAAAGAAAAACATAGCTTAATTAAAAACTTCATTTGAGTTTTTTAAATTGATGACAAGTTTAGGAGGATTAATAAAAACAGAGATATACAAAGAACAAGAAATTGTAGAGAGTCATAATCACCAAAATCATGAAGGATACTTCACATTGAAGAACTATAGAAAAAAGCAGTATATATAACACAACATTTCAGACCTTCATCAAAAATGTATGTCAATCTTTATCTGTAAAACAGTGAATGAAAAAACTTGAACCCTTTTATTTAATCTACTGATGAAGTAAACTGTTCTTGGGGTTAGAAATGTCTAAGAATATTCAAAATAATTAAAGTTTTTTAATTTTTTTACCAAATATAGTAACACATTAACATATCATTTATCTAGATTAAGAACAAGTTTTTTACACATTAAAAAAAATTTCAAAATTCTTTCCAAAAAATCAAGTGTCATTTGAATTTTTTATTTCTATAAATGAATTTTATCAACCAATCTTTGCATTGCTGTTTTATATTTTTAGAAATGAATATTAATATTCAGATTTTAAAAATCTTTGTGAATTAGGGAAATTTTGCAAAGACTTCTCAATATACATGACACATTGTAAAAGACTCAATCCTAAAAATTCAGCTCTAAAAGAACTTTACCCTAATAATGCTTAATTCTAAAATTTTATTTTAATAATGCATGGCATTAAAATTTTTTCTGTGTAGAATTTTTCTTCAAATTGCAAACTGCCCAGATATACTGGCTTTGTGTGAGACCAACCTTGATTCATCTATCCCCCCCCTGACCTCTCGATCCCTGGCTACCTTCCTCAAATTTTTAGAAAAGACTCTCAAACCCAGATTCATGGCCTTTGAGTTTACATCAAGGACCATCTTATATGGCTAGAGAGTTGTCTTTTGAATCTCCGGACCATTTTGTACATGTGTCTCCGGCTATATCTTTCTCAATGCTGTAAGCTACCTTTTCTTCCTTTATCACTCTCCATCCTCCCAAGACTGTGGTATAATTGAATGCATTTCTGACAGCATTGACAAGGCTCTCTCTGTCTCCATCCATTTGCTCACATATTGTTTGTGTTTGATTTTTTAATATCATACCAAGTGTCTTAAAATGCTACTACTGACCTTTCAGGCATTCAAACACTTAATTTTTAATTTCTCAATCCCTCATGCAGATAGTTGACTTCCCCACATGTTTTCCTTACAACCAGGACAGTAAGGCTTCTCTTCTGATAATCTATGTTTTACCTCCATCCCCAAGTCCTGTAGTGCCACAGCTCTGCCCTCTTGGCAATTCTGATCATATTGTAGTGTCTATCAACATCCTTCAAATCCACCCCCCTTAAAAGAACCTCCTACTACTAGTAACCTCGTTCTGCTATCAACGATTGACTGGGACTTGTTCCGGGATTTCCTTTTGTGATGTCCCCTGGGATGTTGTCTTTACGCTCCCCATTCAAGAATGTTTTCTGAGGTCTCCTCTGGGTTAAAGCTGGAATCGAGGCTTTCATCCCTTCAAGGAAATATAAGGTCAAATCGTGCTCCTCCCCTTGGTTTCTCTGCTGTTTGCTCAGCTGCCATTGCCCATAGGAACCACTTCTTCCACCTATATTGAAGCAACATGTCTGACTGCAATAGACGTCTCTTTGTCTCTTCCTGTAATGAGTGTAAGCATGTCCTCAATGAATCAAAGTCACTATTTGCTGCTTGAATGAAAGAATGTATTGCATCATGCAAATTTGGCTCCAAGGATTATTGGCATCTCTGCAAGAGCATACTTAACAATAGCAAACCCTCTATACCTCCTTTGTTCAACCAGTTTGAGGTTCTGACCTCTTCTGCCGACAAGGCTGAATGCTTTTTTTGGAAATTCTCATTCAATTCAACGTTTGACTCTTCCTGTGTACCCACACGCGATTTCCCTCTTAGAACTGAGGCTCTATTGAGCGAGCTGCACATTACGCCTCATCGGTATTGGACACTATCTCTAATTTAGACCCCAACAAGACTAGTGGTTGAGATGGGATACCAGCCATTGTCCTGAAGAAATATGCACCAGAACTGCCCCCTACCCTCTCCAAACGATATAACTACTGCCTCAATGAATCTTGTTTTCCAGACTGTTGGAAGTCCTCATCCATTGTTCCTGTCTTTAAGAACTCTGGTGACCCTTCTGACCCTTCTAATTACCGTCCTATCAGTCTCCTACCCCTCTTCGGCAAAGTCTTCGAAGCTTTAATCAACGCCGAAGTGGTTAAGCACATTACATCCCATGATCTGCTCTCCGACAAGCAATATGGTTTCCGCTTTGCCCGTTCTACAGCTGATGTGCTTACGGCCATCACTGAAATTGTTTACCAAGCCCTTCAATAATAATGGAGAAGCTCGTGCCGTGGCTCTAGATATCTCCAAAGCATTTGATAGGGTTTGGCATTTTATTTCTTCGCAAGAAGATTTATGAAATTTCATAAATGATTGTTTGACATAATACAATCATTCCTGTCAAACCTTCTACTGAAGTCGTTCTCAACGAATTCTCCTCCAGCTCCTATCTAATGAACGTAGGTGTTCCCCAAGGCTCCATCCTAGGCCCTACTCTGTTCCTTATCTTCATCAAAGATCTTGCTGACGTTATAGATTCCCAAGTAGGTATCTACGCGGATGACACTACAATTTACTCCTGCCTCAAAATCAAATCTAGTGTCGTTGTCAAAACTATCCTGGCCGTTCGTCTTGAAAAGGACTTCCAATTGGTTGTGAACTGGGGCAGGAAATAGCAGGTTAACTTTAAGGCCTCAAAAGCAAAACTGCTCTCTATTACTCACCACAGAGAACCATCCCTGCCCCCCATTAGAATGTCTGATGCTCAACTTCTCGAGAGCACCTCTTTGCGACTGCTCGGTCTCACATTGACTGCTGACCTGAGATGGAACAAATACATTGAGTCAATAGCTTTGTCCACCACAAGGAAATTTGGCTCCCTGTGCCGCGCCAGGAAATTTTTCTCACCAGAGTAGATCCTTCAAATCTACAAATCAACCATTCGCCCTTGCATGGAGTATTGCTGCCATATATGGTCTGGAGCCCCTTCTGTTTGTCTCAAGGTTCTTGATAAAATCCAGAGACGGATATGCAATGTAATTGGCCCTGATCTGGCATCTCGTCTGCAGTCACTCTCTCACAGACGTGCCGTCGCCTCCCTCTGTCTTTTTTACAAATACTTTCATGGTAACTGCTCCGATGAGCTGCTTTCGCTGGTTCCCAGACTTCATGAATTTAAGCGTTCTACTAGGCTGGCATCTCGCTCTCACCCTTTCACTGTCAAAACTGTTAAATATAGCCGTCTCTTCTACTCCAATAGCTTCATGTCTCGCACCTTCTCGCCTGTGGAACTCCCTCCCTTTTCCTGTTTCCCTGATAGCTATAATCTCCAACTATTCAAATGTAATGTCAATCGACGTCTCCAGATGCCCTGATCTATCCCCTATCCTTCTCTTCATCCTTTCCTCTATCACTCCTATTTGCTCTAGCTCCAACTATCTGTAACCTCTTGTGTGATAGTGGCTTCACGCCTCGCTTGGGGTGAAATAAAAAAAAAAAAAAAAAAATAAATAAATAAAATATATATATAATCATAAAAAATAAAAAAATTAATACAGAATTTTTAAAAGATTTAAACTCAATAAATTTTAGTTTAATTAAAATGATAAAAAATGAAATTTTTTTAAAAAATTCATTATCCATTATATTTTTCTAAAAGAATATAGTGTTTTTAATAAATCTTATTTATAAACTCAAATAAAATGTCTTTTAATTAAACATTGTCAATGTTTTTTTATTAGACTTTCAGAAATGAAAACAATTCAGTGAATGGTGTTTCAATATGTTTGTCAAAAAAATTGAAAAATCAATTTTAATTTAAAAAATTTTTAAATTCTTTTTAAAATAATATAATCTAAAAAGAATTTTTTTAGGGGAAAGATTTTTAAAAATATTTAAAATTTTCCACAAATTTATATTGATTAAATCAAAAATTTCCTTAAAATTGACAATTATTTGACAACAAAAAAAAACAAATTAATGTTTTTTACTAGAGAATTTTGGTTTTTAAATTAAATTTTGACCTAATTTGTTGACATTTAAAAAAAAAATTTTTTACCAAATTTTGAAAATTCCTTTTCAAATTATAAAAATTTAATAAAATAAGAAAAAAAATATTTATTATAATTTTTTTCATTTAATTATATAAACATTTTAATGATAAAACTTTATCATTTTATCAAATTGGGACCATTAAATCATATTCATATGAGGAAATTTTCTTTAAAAATTTTTGATGTTTTATTATAAATATATATATATTTTTTTTTTTGAATTATATTAAAAAATTTATTAAAAATCAAATCCAGTGGTGTTAATTTTCAAAAATAGATTATTTCATTATCCATTAGAGTTGACATGAATGATTATGCAATATATTAAAGATTCAACAAATGCACATACATATATATAAAAATATTTGCAAAATATAAAGGTTATATATTGAATTTTTTAGATTTATATTTTTTTTACAATTTCATTTGATTTTTTTTCTTTGTTTGATATTTATATATATATTTTATTATTTGTATTTGTAATTAAAATCTTATTTTTACACATGCATATAAATTTTATAAAATATATAAATAAAAAAACTTTTAAACAATATCAAAAATTTTTTTCCAATAATGATTGATTGAAACCAAATATAATAATATTTGGAACATTAAAAATGTGAAAATGCAACACACACACACACACACACACACACATATAAACATATATATATATATATATAGATTTTTGAACACAGATGTCATACACACATACAAAATACACATAAAAAATATATATATATATATATATATATATATATATATTAATTTGTATTATATATATAATACATCTCATAATTTGTTTATATAAATGATTGTATATCTATTTTGTATGTTTAATGAATTATATATATATATATATATATATATATATATATATATATATATAAATATAGATAACTAGACTTGTTTGAAAAATCCTCGATTTTTTGATTTGCTAATCAAATCAATCTCGAAATAAAAAAAAAATAAAAAAAAAAAAAGAAAGAGATACAAACATGAACTGATTTGTCGACAAAAAAAATCGCACAGATGCAGGTCTGAAGCCCAAAGAAAAAACCCCGATACGAGTAAACAACTAATTAACAAAAGAGCTCAATACAAATTTAGAGCAGACCTAGATACATTTAGTGAGCCAGATAAACCTACCTAGGTTAAACCTAAACGTATAAAATATATACAAACAATAAAATAAACACCATTGTCAACAATCAAAAAAGTACACACACAGGTTTTACAAACAATATATATTTTTAAAAAATTTGAAATATATGAATTATTAATGATAATTTTATTAAATATACAGACAAATATCTATTTTTTTTTTATATAATATATTTATATGTTGATTTTTTATATATTTTTTATTTTTATAAAAGCTTTAAATAAAAAATTTATTTTTTTTTTGAAATACATGACAAATAAAATATATGATTTATATAAAAAATCTACAATTTCAACACACACACGCACACTAATCATTTTGCATTTCTTATTTTGATCAATCTATATTTATTTTTATATATAAATATTCATTATAATAAAAATATGAGAGCAGCTTTGTTTTTTCTTTTTCTTTATAAGTAATTATTCCACTTTAAATATAATGACAGTTTAAATTTAATCTGTGTTTCCTTCTTGGTCTGTTTACATTTGTGAATCTGTCTCAGTGTATTTACATCAATGTAATGTTGGTCTCACATTTCTGTTTTGATATGTACAAAAAAAGCTCTTTATATGAAATTATATCTTTCATGTTGTTCATGTTTAAATTTTAATTCTATTTCAATAGTCATGTCTATCCCAGTCTGTTTTTCATCCATTATTTTTAGAATTGCCCCATTTATGTAAATTTCAAAAAGTTTGTGAACACCCATGTATATATATTTGTCTGTTGACAATATGCATTATCCCAGGCCTTTTCATTAGAAATCGAAAAGAAAAATAAATTCATTATTTTGAAAATCTTCATAAACATGAGCCAATATATATATATATATATATATATATATATATATATATATTTTGTTATATTTTATTGTTATAAAAATAAATTGGAATCATTCTGAATTTTTTTTTTTTGATTTTTAAAATTTAATATTTATTTATTCATATGTGTCTTAATAAATATAATATCTCAGAAAAATTTTATTTTTCATTCTAAAAAGGTATAGTTTAGAAATTTGACAATTAAATATAACCAAAAAATACAAAAATTTCAATTTTGAAATTATGCCCCTATAAACATATGTCAAAATGGGGATATGAATATAACACATTAGATAAATGAATACCATGAATTTGTCTGAAAACAAAATTTTTTATATATCAGATATAGACATCACGATTATTCATTTGATTAATTCTTATTATCTTTAAAAAACCAAATCCTTCAGGGAGGTCTATAAGAATTTAATCTCCACAATTTATATAGTTATATATATATATTAATCTGTTCAACATAAATTTATACTTTATCTTTTTGTGAACATCTATTAAATCTATTTCATATGTTCAAAAAAAAAAAAATCAGTTAAAAACAAATGACATTTGATTTTTCAATCTGTAAAATCAAATTCCTACCTCAGTCTATATGAAAAAAAATTTTAGTCTGTTTCATATCCATTAAATATTTCTATCTCAATAATGTTCAAATATCTATTAAATATTTTATTTTTCTGAAAATCATCTCAAGTATAATTTAAACTGATGTTCACATAAAAATGAAATTTTATTTCAGTCTGTTCATCTATCATGAAAATATTTATTCTGTTCAATATATATATATATATAATAAAGTTAATTTTCATCAAAATTCCATATTATTTTTTTATTCACATTTCAATTTTAAATTCAGTCTGTTCACATATTGTCCTTCCATTCTCTATTTATATACCACAATCTGTTCACATCTCTCTAGATGAAAAAAATTTCAGTATGTTCACATTGATATATCCAAATATGATATTTTTTTTCAAAAAACAAATCTGATGATTTTTCAGATTTCATATCTGTTGAATCTTTAAACATTTTTGATATCAGTCTTTTCAAATATATTTTAAATACTAAAAAGTCTGAAGATAAATTTGACAAAAACTAGTATGTTCAAAAAAAATTTACATGAAATTTCCTATTTTAATAAAAGTTTTTCAAAATTTTCATATTTCAATGAGATTTTAATGAATGAATTTGTTCATATTAATTTTCAAAAGAAGTCATTTTATAAAGAAAAAATAATAATTTAATAAAAATCTATTCATATTTTTCAAAATTCATTCAAAACACAAAATCCTGTTCAAAAAAACATGTTAAGAAATGTTTCAAATTTTTCTTATCTATTCATAGAATTAATGTTATAATTTGAAATTTTCTCGTTTTTTTTTCCTATCTCTTTCTAGGATAAAATGCCAATTAATGGATTTAAAAAAAGCAGAATATTTTTTTCTCTACATAAAAAAATTTTTTTTTTATTATGTTCTCTCATTTTTGTTAAATAAAAAAAATTTTTTATTTTTATTCATATCTGTCTCTAGAAATCAAAACATTTCACCAAAATCAATTTTTTCATCTATTCATATATATATATAAAAATCTATATATATAGATCTCTACCTCAAAAATTTTCTAAAATTTCATAAAAAAATAAAATGAGTTCAAATATGTTCATCAAAACATTCCTTTACTATACACAAAAATATATTTATAAAATCTTTTTTTTTGAAAAAATTTTGGATAAAAATGTTCATAATATGTTTATATCAATATTTTAAATATAAATTATATTGTAAAACTTATAAAAGGTTTCTTTTTATTTCTTCATCCAATCTATTTTATTTATCTTTTAATTTTCATTCATATATGTATATATATAAATAAATACAAGTTATAAGGATTAATTATAAGGAAACAGAAAATGGCCATTAATATAAAATGCTTTCTTAAAATTTGAAGTTGAAGACTCTTCAATTTAATTCAATATAAATTTTTAAAAAAAAAAAAAATTTTGAAATTATGTAGAATCACCAGAATCTGAGAATTTATTTGTATACATTTTCTTTGGAACTTGAACAACATTTCAGTGAAATTGAGAAAAATTTAATAGAATAAATTTCTTTTGTTTAATCTTGAGCATTCCGGAAATTTAAAAAATTGTGCTTTTTGATTTTTGTCTATATTCTAACTCTATTATATTCAAAAATTTTTTTTTATTTGCACAAGGCCATTAAATGAGATTTTCAAAAAAAATTTAATATTACATTTAAATCTGTTTTTTTTTATAATTTTTAAAATTTCATTTAATTCTTTTAAGATTTCTGAACTTTACTAATAGTGAGAGAGTTTTGAGAAGTTTTTTAATGTTTTTGGATTTAAATAACAATAAAAGAACAGGTTACAGGAAGAATTGAAATTTGCATTAAAATATTTGAATTTTTTAGAAACTAAAAGGAACAAGAAATTTTTAAAGAATTTTTAGGGAAAAAAGGAGATACTAATTTTTAGAATTTATCCTTCAAACATAAATTCAATGATTCTTGAAAAATATTTGGAAGAAATGAAATATAAAAATTCATTTATGAATTTATAAAAAATTCTTTTTTTTTGGAATAAAGAGAATGAAAGAAAATGGAATTTTATTTATTTTTTTCTTTTTGAAGTAAATCGTTAAAATTTAATCCAGAATAGGAACTACAAAGGAACTACAGCTGACATTCAGGGTAAAACAATTGAAATTTTTATACATTAATTAGATTATATATATCAATATAATTTAAAAGAAACATAGGGTATATATATATATATATATATAAATAAATAAAATATATATATTGAATATATATATTTATATATATATATATATTTATATATTTATATAAATATTTATATATGCATATTTCATTGAATATGACAGACACGGTGCTTTGATTTAGTTTTTTATACAATTTCTCATGTGATCTCCTAATTTTTTTTTTCAGACGATAAATTATGCAAAAACTGTCCAAATGTTCTTTTTATCTGAGCACTTTCAGCTATACATTTAGCCATTTTCAAGATTGAAATATATTAACTGTTAACAAAAAATAGTTTGTTGCATGTATGTATTTATATAATGTTTTCATTTTCAAAATATGGTCAAGATATTATGTCCATGTTCATAGATGATATTATTAAGTTTTTTTTTTTTTTGCTTTTATTAATAAGGCTTCCATTATTTTTAGCCTTTTTTTGCATGTCGATGATGCTATTATATTAGTGTTGTCAACAAGTATGTTACGAATAGTGTCCGGTAGGTCTCCATGAATATTTAAATGAGATCTAATTGAGCTATGGTCAGAAAGGTGTAGAGTGAGTCTGTGTGTCAAGCATGTTGTAGTGTGGCCTATATAATTATTTATGAATTTTGATTGATTAGGAATACAATTCCTTAATGGGCATTTAAATTCATAAATAATATTTGTCCTAATTAATTTTGTTCTTTTGAATTATATAGAAAAAAGCATGTTAAAGCAGAGAGAGTAACCTGCTTAATGAGTTGAAGTGAACCAGTGACAGAGTAAGGACTAAAATATAAAAAAAAAGCCTGTAAATGAGCAAGAATTGTTTAAAAAAACTTTTATGATATCAACAAACACTTGTTGACACTTTTGTCAATTTCGTAATGCCTATTGTAGTAGAGACTTTGTAAATTGCAAATACAATAGTGTTCACACCTTTGAATGATACTGGTATTGAACATCTTCGAATAACACTCAGAAATAATACTTCCTTGATAATACTCAAATAGTAAACATTGAATAATGATCCTTATAGTAATCTGTATAGTGATCACTTACACGCCATGCTAATTCCCTATATATATATATATATATATATATATATATATATATATATATATATATATATATATATTTCCTATACCTTCATGTGATCTACTTATTCGAAAATGGAATCACCTGTGTTTGCTCTCAAGTGATCTATGTTCAATCTCCAGTGTTGGCAGTGACACTTTATTCCTTTATAACAAAAACAAAAGAAAGGAAATTGTGGAGAGTCATGATAACTACATCCAGATAAGTCAAGGTACATAGAGAGAAATACATTGGCTATAATTTCTGTATGTTGGCAATCAATCTTGTGAAAAAGAAAAAAACGTAAAAATAAAAGATAATGTATAAAAGTCTGATGATGATGTGAATCATCTTTGAAATATTAATAAAATTCACCAAACCTTCTTGTTTTTTAATCAGATATTAGTTTTCTGCAAATATATAAATATTTTAAAGATTGACTTTCCTTATTTTTAAAGAAATGTTAGGTTAATTTCTAGGTTCATCTGTTGGCATTTTCATGATCCATTTTTGTTTCAGCGGTCAGAATTTTAACACAAATTGGATTATACTGAAAATGCTAAATGACTCTGCTTTTTTATCGTTGGTGGACCCATTGACTCTAAATGCACAGACAAACAATTGCAGTTGCCAGTCATAGCTAACTATTTAGTTCCAGACAGAAATTGCCCAGTGGCCATGAGAGCCAAAGACATTGACCTGTTTTCTCTTTGAGCAAAACCCAGTTTTCAAGCAGTTTGAACCACAGAAACTATTTTTTAGCTGACCTTTTGTGAATCATACTTTATTTGAACTGTTGTGCTTCTTGATGTGCAACACAGCAACATATATCAGAAATTTTTAAGGAAGAATATAATGTGAATAAAATAAACCAATTTCAAAACAATAAAAAAAAATTATGGATGTGCTGTTGCAAAAAGAAGAAAATAAACATTATGAGTAATAAAATGGGGAGGCAAAAGCACCCTTGATGAAGTTTACTTTGAGAGATTTCCTCATTTCTGCTGGATCCCTAGCTAAAAACTTTTATCTAGAGAAAGGGTATGCTGGATTCTTTTCCCTTTTCCTGTAGACCTTTATCTAACAAATGCAGGTACTGGGTTCTTTTCCTCATTTCCTGCAGTTCCTTATCTATGAAATAATTATTTTTTAATTTTTTCTCATTCTCTGTACTCTCTTATATAAGGAATGCCTGTTCTTTTCCTCATTTCCTGCAGTTCCTTATCTATGAAATACATATGTTTTTATTTTTTTCTCATTCTCTGTACTCACTTATATAAGGAATACCTGTTCTTTTCCTCATTTCCTGCAGTCCCTTATCTATGAAATACATATGTTTTTATTTTTTCTCATTCTCTGTACTCTCTTATATAAGGAATGCATCTTCTTTTCCTCATTTCCAGCAGTTCCTTATCTATGAAATACATATTTTTTATTTTTTCTCATTCTCTGTACTCTCTTATATAAGGAATGCCTGTTCTTTTCCTCATTTCCTGCAGTTCCTTATCTATGAAATACATATTTTTTAATTTTTTCTCATTCTCTGTACTCTCTTATATAAAGAAATGCCTGTTCTTTTCCTCATTTCCTGCAGTTCCTTATCTATGAAATACATATTTTTTAATTTTTTCTCATTCTCTGTACTCTCTTATATAAGGAATGCCTGTTCTTTTCCTCATTTCCTGCAGTTCCTTATCTATGAAATACATATTTTTTTTTATTTTTTCTCATTCTCTGTACTCTCTTATATAA
>CAHIKZ030004268.1:0-36527 GCA_903632075.3 Acanthosepion pharaonis
CAGCCAGATAGGCGATCGCTGCGATCCCCCAGCCCGCGAAGATGAGGACGTAGAGCAGCAATTTGCCGCAAACGGCCTGTGCCGCCTCGCGTCGCGAGCAGTCTGGTAAGCCAGTCCCCTGATCGTTCCGTCGCGAAGCTCCCGCCCGAGCGCGCCGGTGATCGCCACCATGAAGATCAGATGCAATGCGGGATGAAGCAGCGCCACCAGCTGAATTTCGTAGCTGCCCTGCGGATTGAAGAGAACGGTCGAGCGTACCGCGATGGGTGGCCTGCGAACCTCCCCAGTGCCCCAGCACGGCCGCTCTGCTGCGACGCAAGCGAGCTGGCATAGCCTTGCACGACGCCGCTGACTTCGCGGATGACGGACCCGGCCGGTGTCGAGTAGCTGGCATTGTAGAGCGCAATGACCTGAGCCGTGCCGCCGCGGAGTACCTCTGCTTGTGTCCCGATCGATGAGGACATTGTATAGGCCTGTCGGCGCGCACGGCGTTTTTCCGCCATCGACAGGTCGGGTGCTATTTCGAGAACGGCCAGCCGGGCGCCGCATCGAGATTTGCGGGTCAACTCGCGGGCGATGCTGCCGTTGTCGCGATCGACCACCACGATTGAGAGGTTGCATGGCCCCGGCCGACATCTGATGGCGACCGTGGCGAGAAGGATCAACGGGATCCGCGTCACGAGCGACAGGTCCCAGTTTTCTGCAGGAAGCCGGCTCCCCTGCCGAAAGCCGCCGACCAGCGCGGGCGGGATCATTGCGGCCAGTCGAACAGGACCGTCATACCGGGACGCAGCCCGTCGATGGACGGGATGGCAGGCGCGGACCAGTTTTGACGTCGAACCTGCTGGATTGGCGGGTCGCGCGCCAAAGTCGCGAACTGCCCGCCGGTTGGGGTACGACACGCGGAACGTCACCCGCCTGTTCGCAAGCGCAGGTATCGTTCCGACGATCTGCCGGCCTCGTGCGAGCCTGTCGAGCTGATCCCTCGCGGACGTTCAGCGTGACCCAAGCGTTTTTTCGACGTCGGTCAGCATGAAGACCGGAAAGCCCTGCGGCACGAGTTCGTTTTTCGGTGGAGCCATCCCTTCCCGGACTTCCCCAGCAGATGGCGCGACCACGCGCATCTCGGCGGCGGCGGCCTGCCCTCGGCCACCGCGCCCGCGCGCCTGACCCTGGACCGCCAGCGGCGGCCTTGTCCTGAGGGGCGGGGGCTCCCGCCGGCCTGATCGTATTGCGCCCTCGCCGCTCGCAGCTCCGTCGAAGCGATGGCGTTCGTCCGCGCCTCGTCCGCCTTCTGACCGGCGACGACGCCCCTGGCGAACAAGCGTTGCGTGCGGTTGCTGGTATCCTGCGCCAGATCGCTGCCGCCTGTGCACGCCGCCATTGCGCCTCCGGCCGCCCGGATGTCCCCTCGCTGCGCGCGCCGGCCTCGGCCTTGTCCTGCGTTGCCTGCGCGGCCTCCAGCGCCCCGCCGGCCTGCTGCTGCTTGGCGGCGACCGGGGCTGGAGATCGGGAGTAGCTGCCCTGCCGGACGGGCTGTCCTTCCTCCACGCCGAACGATGCGATCCGTCCCGTGACCTTGCTCGTGAGCCGCGGATCTCGCGTCTACCATGCCTTGCAGCTGACCTGCACGGGACGGTAGCTGAGCCAGAACTGACGCCCAGCAGGGCAGCGACTACGAGCGACAACGACCAGTTTGCCGCGGGGGCATTTTGTCGTCCCCCGCCGTCGCATTTCGTTTTCAGTTGCGGCGTTCATGGAATTACCTTTGTCGGTTTTGGCGACGTATGCACATCTCATCCATTTGCCCGCTGACGTTCAGAAGCTGGGGCGTGCCTGTACATATTCGTTGCCGCCTGCGCGCGCTGGATGCGCGATCGTTCCAGCGAAAGCTGCGCGTCGATGACGTCCAGCGATGTCGCTCTCGCTGTTCCCTGGATAGGATAGGGTCTGAAGCCGCAGATCTGGATAGATGAAGCGAGGGAGGTATCGAGAATACCGCTTTCGCGCTGCTCGACGTCGTTCCACGCCTTCGTCACACCGATTCCTGGATCTGCGTGCGGCCTTCGCGCAGACCGGGCGCGCCTGAAAACCTGCCGTCGCCCGTGCTGCATCGACTGCCTGTCGGCGCTCAAGACCCCTGGGCGAGAGAGAAGCGCAAGCCAACACCCACTGCCCAATCCGGGTCCGTGGAGGAGGGTGTTGCGCCGGTCGAAATTATACTTGCCGAAGCCGTAGACGGTCGGGCGCTGCTTCGCCTGCTGGATCAGGACGCCGGCCTTCGCTCAGTCCTCCAGCGACGACAGCCGCTCGAGTTGAGGATGTGGAGGCCAGGGGCCGCGGCCTTGAACGTGTCGAGCGGCAGGACGCGAGATGACGAAGAGCGGCGTTGACGGCCTCACTCCTGCGGGTTCGCGCAGCAGCCCTGGCAAGCGCCGCATTCGCCGTCTGAGGTCAGCGATCGCCTTCTTCATATTCCGCCCGTGCGTCGTCGTCGCGTGCCACCTCTGCCTGAAGGCGTTGCGCCTGGCTGATGAAGCGCGCCCTCGAGCTTGACGGGCGTCTGCGACGTGACGGTCGAGCCCATCGAGCACGTCGCGGCGCACGCCCAGCGCTCGCTCTCGGCTAGCTGCTGGCCGAAATAGGGCCCCGCACCCAGTTGCACGAGCTGATCGCTGGCGGTGATGGCCCGGTCGGCCTGCGCCTGCGCCACCTGGGTGCCCGCGCACCAGCCTGCGTCCCCTGAAATCTGCCCCTCCGGTGTAGATCAGGAGAGGTCGTCGAAGCGATGGGGCGCGTACTTTGCCTTCTAACTTGAAACCGCAGCGGGTCAGGGGATGCCCGAAGCCCTCGGCGACCGGCGCGAGCGAACCGAGCGGGCAGATAGAGCGTCTTCTGATAGTCCAGCAGTTGCGCCTCGAGGTCGACGTCCGGCCTGCGTAATGCGCGGCTCCCTCTTGCGCCTCCTTGCTGCGCACGTTCGCGTCCGAGGCCGCGATCGCGTCGGAACGGTCCAGCAGCGCTGCTCCTGCGCACGGGCGTATGTCAGGACGGCGGGGCTTGAGGGCCGATGTTCTGGGCCGATGCGGCATGCGCCGTCGCGACCGCGGCGCCGATGATGGCGATAGACCGAAGGCTCATCATCGACGTTGGCCCGCTTTGCTGTGAGGCGACAAGCCGTCTGCGGCCTCGATGCCGCAGCCATGTACGAGGACGAGGTCTGGGCGTCGCCGCCATGATCACGTTCACGACTGCGACCCCGGTCGTCGAAATTGCAAGAGACGATGCTCGCCCCCCCGGAGGGTCAGCTCGCGGGCCGCACGTCGTTTCGCGAATGATCTTGGCAATCCCAAAGCATGGTCCAGCCTGTCGCCGATCCAACGACGCACTCAGCGCGCCCGAAACGATGCCTCGACGAGGGCCGGTAGCTCGTGGTCGGCGACTGTCGAGCCCCCTGTCGTGTCGCCCGCCAACTCGCTTGGTGCAGGCGAGAATCGGCTGAAGAGGGTTCCGCATCTGACGGATCGGTCGCGCAAGTTGCTGATCAGCCGGCCCACGCCGGTCTGTGCGAACGCAGTCGGAAGACGAGGTCGACGAGGCCGGCTTCATCGATGTCGCCAGTCCCGCGGCTCCGGACACCGCGCCGGACGTCCTCCAGAAGCTGGCCGATGCCGCCGTCCGCGACGGCTGCCTGCAGGCCGGGCCGCGGTGCCGAAATGATGGGTGATGCTTCCGTGCGCTATGCCCACGCCCCGGCCACGCCTGAAGCGTGGATCGCTGCCGGCCTGAAACGCCTGGCGATATCGCGGGCAGCGCCGACCGCTTCGCCGCGAAGCTTCGGTCTGGATGACGCCGGCGGCGACGGGGGGGCCTTTATTGTCACCGATGACAATATAATTAATGCCGTGTCGGTGTCAATGACGGATCAGCGGAGACGACGCGGATGCTCAACGATAGCGCCGGCCATACCTGTGCCTTTTCGATGTGATCGCCTCCGACATCGATCACATGGGCCACGTCAATAATACGGTCTATTTACGCTGGATACAGGAGGCGGTGATTCTCTTTGGCACCGGATCGCGCCCGGCGATGCGCTGGAAAGTTTGCTGCCCGGTCGCGATAAAGCATGAGATCACCTATCGCTGCCCCCCGCCTTCCTAGATCAGCGCGTTGACTGTCAATCGGCGTCCAAAGGGACCCCCCTACCGGCGTCCAAAAAGGGACCCCCTTCGTCGAGCAGCGTACTGGGGGATGACGGCGCACTGTCTGCGCTGGTTGCGGCGTAGGGCGGGCGTAGCCGACGGGAGGCGTAATCCAGCGCGAAGCGTTCTCGCCGGTGTCCTGTGCGTCAGCTTCGATGTCAGCGCCAGCTGTCGTTGCCGGTTTCGACGATGTCGCAATGGTGGGTAATTCGGTCGAGCAGCGCGGTGGTCATCTTAATCGCTGAAGACGGTGGGCCCACTCACCAAAGCCGTGTTCGTCGTGACGATGATCGAAGTCTGTTCAACAGAGCTTGCTGACGAGGTGGAAGAGCAGCTGACCGCCCGAGCGGGCAAACGGCAGGTAGCCAAGCTCTCGTCGAGCACCACGAGGTCGAGGCGAGAGCTGGGCCGCCAGCGTGCCGGCCTTCCCAAGGCGGGTTTCCTCCTCGAGCCGGTTCACCAGATCAACCGTGTGGAAATAGCGCCCGCGGGCGCCGGGCCCGTACCACATTGGCGGTGATGGTGGTGGCGAGGTGCGTCTTGCCGGTGCCCGTCCCACCGACCAGCACGACGTTGCGCCGGCCCGGAAGAAACGAGCGCTGTACAGCGAGCGTACCGCGTGCCGCTCTACACGGGCGGTGCGATCCCCTGGCGATCCAGGCGGGTGCGGACGGCGCGGTCGAGGTGGCTCGCGCCAGCAGGCGGGTGGTCGCGACCTGTCTCGCGTCAGGTTGGTCGCACCACCTATTTCGGTCAGCAGGTTGCCGCCCAGCTGACCCGGTCGACGCGCGAGACGCTCGCCGTAGGGTTCGATCGGCATCTGTCGGACGCCGTGAAGCCTCGAGCAGAACGGGTCATTCCCCATGCGCGCGTCCTCCGAGGTTCAGGTCGCCCGCGACGCCGCCGAACGCGCCTTCATTCGCGCGCAACTCGAGGAAGCGACTGCTGCCGACGCACTGTCGCGGTTGCTGGACCGACCCGCCGGCGTCGGCGCATCGACGCCGCTGTTCGTCAATTCGCAGCCGCTGCCTCCCGTCGGCACATTCCCGGAGGGCATAGACGCGACGCCGGGCCCGCGGCGCCGACGCAGCGCGTGACATCGCCAGCGCGGGGGTCGGTTCGGCGAAATCGCGCTACCGCCCGCAAGCCTTCGCGTTCGGCAGCTACAACGCCAATCGCGACAATGCGCTGCCCACGGACACGCGAAACCGCGACCGCTCTGTCGGCGAGCGCCGTCTATGCCGGTTCGGCGCTTGCCTATTCGGGCGCGACGTTACCGCTGAACGGCGCCAACGCCTTTGCCCACATCTGGAGCAACGTGCTGCCGCTGAACCTAACTCAGTCGCGGCGGGCTGCCGTCGCGGTCACCACCGAACCGTTGTTCAATCGGACGGGTGGTTACAAGGGCTATGCGTCTTTCCGGCCGTAGCGGTGATCATCGTTCAGCAGACGCTGCTCTTCGGCGCCGCTACCTTCATGGCTATGGGACGACGCCGCTCCGGCGCATGGCGGATGGGTGTCGCGGAGTTCTGGGGAACGCTGGCGGCGTTCACGTCGGTAGGCATCCTGGGATGCTATTTCCTGTTCGGGTTCATCTTCTGGCTCAGGCTGTGCCCGTCGATGGCGACATTACCGGCATGATGGTGATGGTCCCTGTCTTCGCCACGGCGGTTGCTGCCCTAGGGCTGCTCATCGGCAGCGTGTTCGATTGCGCCGAGCGGGCAATCTACATCCCGGCACCGACCTCGGTGCCGTTCTTCTTCCTCACCGGGACCGCCTATCCGCTCGATCAAATGCCGGGCTTCGCCGCCCTCTCTCACTTGATCCCGGCCACCGCCGGCGTCCACACGTTCGTCCTGTTGAACCAGATGCATGCGCGCCTGAGCGAGGTCACGATCCCCGCCTTGACCCTTGCAAGCCCTTCGCCTCGGCTATGCCATGCTGGCGTATTCGCGCCTCGTCGGCTTCGGCGCGATGGTCGGGACGTCCGCCACCGAGGCCTGAATGGAGGGCAATCCTCGCCAAGGAGCGCAAGCCCACCGTTTCCGCGGCTGTAGTGTATCGCGCACCCTTCTAGCCGCTCGTAGTGGCTGCGACCTCGCTTCGCATGGCCACGAGACTTCCGTGTCGCTGATCGCCGCCACCTGCATCGATAGTTGCCTCACGTAGAGACCGTCGAGTCAGCAAGAAAGGGAACCATTCGGTTCCCTAGGTGTTGTTGGTGGGTAATTGCCGGAAATGGCTGGGCCAAGCGGCGCCGCGACCGGCGTCGGGACATGGGCAACAGACGAGGTCAGGCTTTGAAAGCACCGCTTCTCTATTCGTCCGACATCGAGACGATCGCCGAGGATGAAGATCGCCTGACGGCCGAGATCGTCGAGCAGATGGCGGCCGGGAACCGCTGCGCTTTCGAGCATCACCGCCATGCGATCCGCGACGCGCATGCCAAGTCCCATGCTGTCCTGAGGGGCACGTTGACGGTTCACGACGATCTGGCGCCGGAACTGCGGCAGGGCATCTTCGGACACCCATGCACCTACGGCGTGGTCGCACGGCTGTCCTCGGCGCCCAGCGCGATAGGTTCATTCGGACGCGATCCTGCGCCGCGAGGATTCGCGATCAAGGTAATCGGCGTCGAAGGAGAGCGGTTGTCGCCCGATATCGGGGGCCAAACCCGGGATTTTCCCTGATGGTGAACTTTCCGTCCTCGCCTTTGGCACCATCGCCAAATACAAGCTGATGCTGAGCCTTCTTGAGGCGAATGCGCATGCGCCTGACACCTTCCAGCGGCTGATCGCAGGCACTGCGCGGGTGCCAAGAAGACAGTGGAGGCGTTGGGGATGACGCCCGGGGCGACGCTCGAAGGTTTGGCGCGCGACAACCATCATCCGCTCGGCGAGAGCTACCATACGCAAGGTGCCATCCGCTTCGGTGACCATGTCGCCAAGCTGGCTCTGTCCCCAGCTTCCGATAACGTCCGGGCCTTGACGGGACAGCCGGTGGGCAAGGCGGATTTCTCCACGATGCGGGATGTGGCGGTGGAGCATTTCGCCGGCCAGGCGCGGAATATGCCCTGTCGGCGCAACTCTGCACCGATCTGGCGGAGATGCCGGTCGAGGATGCGGCGGTACGCTGGGACGAGAAGGTGTCGCCGCATCGCCCGATCGCGACGCTGCGGTTCGCAGCGCAGGACGCCTACGCCCCGGCACGCGGTGTATGGCGACGACGTCCTGTCTTTCAATCCATGGAACGGCGTAGAGGCGCACCGCCCACTCGGCCAGATCATGCGCATCCGCCGGGCGGCTTACGAACGCTCCACCAGCTACCGCCATCGGATGAACGCGCGTTTCGGATCGAGCCTGACCGGCTCGATGACATTCCTGATTGAACAAGCAGGAGGTCGATGACCACAGACAACAAGGACCCGCGCCTCGCGGATGAGAGCAAGTTTCAGGAAATCCGTCGCCGGGTGGAGGAAGTCGCCGCCGATGCACCCACCTCGCCAAGATCGCGCCGAGGCGATGATCCGCAAACATAATCCGACCTGAAGGGCAGCGCCCGGTCGGCGGGGCGCCGGCAAGCAATCCGGCAACGTGTCCGAACTCACCGCCATCGCGACGCTCAAGCCGGGCGGCGCAGAGCGCCTGCGGCGGATCTTCGATCTCACCGCCGGCAACATGGACGGGGCCCAGCGTCTCCACCCTGCACGACATGCGCTTCGTCTTTTCGACGATGATACGCGCATCCTGTTCGCGACCGCCTACGACGGCGACTGGGATGCCTACATCAATGACTTTGCGACCAAGATCCCCGAGCTCATGGACCTTCTGTTCGCCAACGTCGAAGGCTGGCCGGGGATCGACAGCCCCAAGGTGAAGGATTTTCATCGCCGACCACCAGATCGACGCTGCCGGCTGGTTCGTTGCCAATCCGCAGGTGACGGTGGTCGACGTACGCCGTTTCCAGCGAATGGAGAAGGCGCTCAACGCGTTCCTCGATGCAGAGGCCGCCAACATGGGCATCGACCTGACGACCAAGGCGGCGTCGGCCAACTTACCGACGCCATCTCCAAGCCGGAAGGGGTGGATTACTGATGAGCGTTCTGGCGGACCTGAGGGCGCTTTCAGCCGGGAGCGGGTCAAGCTGCAGCTCGACGACATCTGTGCCCTGATCCTGCGATCGCGGCCCGAGCCCTATGTCGGCTTGCACGCGATGCTGCACGTCGATGAGGCGGAAGGCGGTCGCGACCTCGTCCGCCGACCTCGCGCCCTGCATATCCCCGCGGCCGACGATTGACGGACGACATGGACGCTTGGACCGGCGTCGCGATCAGCCATGCCGGCCTGAAGGCGCTGGGCGTGCCAGAGGCATCGCTGAAGAGCTTTCCCTCCCGTTTCAAAAAGGGCATGGGCCGCCCGGAGCCGAGCAACTGCGCGACTTCGGCGAATGCACCCGACCGGTGGGAAGATGCCTCTTCGGCCCGGCACCTGCCATATCGCGCTGACGATCTATGCCCGCGACGAAGACGCGCTTGAAAAGCGGCGATCAAAGTTGCCATGACCGGAGTTGGAAGCCTCGCATGGTGTCACGCTCGTCGGCACGCACAGCTTGGGGCGGATGCCGATGCCAAGAACCCTTTCGGATTTCGCGGACTCCATCTCGCAGCCGACAGTGGCGGGCGGCGGGGTGGACCCGCGGGCGACGAGCGCGCGATCGCGGCGGGCGAGTTCATCTCGGCGAAAAACAGCGAGACCGGCGCGCCAGTCGCAATGCCCGAACCGGCCCCGCTCGGTCGCAACGGATCGTTCGTGGTCCTGCGCAAATATCAGAGCGCGGTTGGCGCTTCAACGATTTCATCCGCGCAAACGCCGACAGCGAAGCCGACCAGAGAAGCTGGCGGCCAAGATGTTCGGCTGCTGGCGCAGCGGCGCGCCGCTGATCCCGCACCGGATCATGACGACGAGGCGCTGGGGGCGGATCGATCACGCAACAACGACTTTAATTTCGCGGAAGATCCCAAGGGACTGGTCTGTCCGCATTCAGCGCACATGCGCCGTCTGAACCCGCGCGACAGCCAGTTGACGATCCTGACCGACGTCAACATTCACCGCATCATCCGGCGCTCTTCCACCTTCGGCCCCAAGTGGACTCCGGACGACGGCGGCCGACGATGCGAAAGACGATCGCGGCATCTTCTTCATCTTCATCAGCGCGCGGGCGTACGATACGATCGAGTTCCTCCAGCAGGAATGGATCAACCGGGGCAACTTCATCGATCTTGGCACCGAAAAGGACCCGATCGTCGCGCTGCACGAGGAGCCAGGACCTTCACCATTCCGCAGGAGCCGGCGCGAAAGCGCGTCCAACGGCGTGACCACCTTCAACCGTCTGATGGGCGGCGAATATCTCTTCATGCCGTCGCTGACGGCGCTCCGGTGGATCGGTGAAGCAGGCTGGCACTGATCCGTCCAGCGGGCCTGAGGGCGCTCGCAATACCGTTCGCATCGGCATGCCATCACCGTTTCGGCGGACGCGATCGACGAACTGGGCCACGTCAACAATGCTGTGTACCTGCAGTGGGTGCAGCAGGCGATAACCGCGTACTGGCGCGCGGTGGCGAGGAAGGAAGATGTCGACCGGCCGCTGGATCGTCGCTAGTCACGAGATCTTCTATCGAAAACCGGCCTATCACCGCGATAGTCTCATCGCGACGGTTCAGATTACCAGCACACAGCGTCGCGAGCATGGTTCTCGACGCATATCGGCAGGACGGCGAGACGGTCGCCGAGGTGCACTCGACGTTATGCTGTCTCGACGCGAGCTCGGGTCAACTCGTCCGCATCACCCGGACCTTGCGCAGCCGTTCTGCCTGTAAACACGCCGGGCCTATGAGGGGCGGTTAACCCCGGCGAGCAGCTTGGTCGATGGTGCGGCGCAGCCCGGGCGAGCAAGCTGCGCCACGGCCGATCATGCTCAGCCTCTGGGCATCGTCGGAACGGCTCGAGCGGTCGTCGCCGACGCTGACCGGGACCGATCAAAGCTCGGAGCGATGTAAGGAAGAGCCGCGATGGTCGGTGAAAAGAGAATGCCGAAAAGCCAACGCGGTCGGATAGGCCGGCCGGAGTGCCAAAGAGGCGGCAGTCTGGAAGACCGGATCCGCCGCCACTTGGGACTTGCTGCTCGCAAAGGGTGCCCGCGAACTCTCGGTCGAACGGATCGCACGTGCGGCTGCTGTCAGCAAGAAGACGATCTACACACGCTTTCATGGCCGCAGTGATCTCTTGATGCGCCTTCTGCGGCGCAAGTTTGAACTGGAAGAAAGCGGACTTCAAGGAGGACGTGGATGCGGAAGACTTTCGCGATGCATTCTGCAGCGTCGGGAGGCGTATCCCGCCTTCTTGATCAGCGCGAGCGTCAGGCGATGAGTTGGCCCCGAAATGACCTGACAGGGTCTCGCTCTTAGATAAGAGTGAGCCATATGACTGAGCATACGACCAGGCGCTACAATGGCGGCGAGGAACCTTCCGGGGTTCAGCGCCGGAGGCGCTGGACCCCGGAGAAAAAGGTCCGGATCGTCGAGGAGACGTATCTGCCGGGCATGAACGTGTCGCTGGTAGCCCGGCAGCATGGCATCAGTGGCAGCCAGATCTTCACCGGCGCAGGCTGGTTGCGCAGGGTGCGCTGACTGCCGCCGGTGCCGGCGAGGAGGTGGTGCCCGCCTCCGAGTACCGGTCGTTGCAGAACCGGTCGCCGAGCTGCAGCGCCTGCTGGGCAAGAAGACTATGGAAGCCGAGATACTGCGGGAGGTTGTCTCCCGGGCCGCAGGCCCAAAAACTCCTCTTGCGCTCGATCTCGTTGCGGGGGACGACCGGTGAGCGCGGTGGCCGAGGCGTTGGGCGTCAGCCGCCAGCACCTGTCAGCCATGCACAACCGGTCGCCTACACGTCGGGCGAGGTCGACCGCCTCTACCGGATACCGACTTGGTCAGCGACATCCGGGCGCTGATCGCCGATCTGCCCACCTACGGTTATCGCCAGGTCCACGCCCTTCTGCGCCGCCCAGCTGCGGGATCGGGCGCACAGCGCCCAATCCCAAGCGGGTCTACCGGGTCATGAAGGTGCACGGGCTGCTGCTTCAGCGCCACAACGGCAGCCGGGAGGAGCGGCGCCATGATGGTCGCGTTGCCGTCGATCGGCGCAACACCCGCTGGTGCTCTGACGCCTTGGAGATCGCTTGCGACAATGGCGAAAAAGGTGCGCGTCGCCTTTGCACTCGACTGCTGTGACCGCGAGGCCATGGGGCACGTTGCTACCACCGGCGGCATCACCGCCGAGGACATCCGTGATCTGATGGTCGCCACTGTCGAGCATCGCTTTGGCCTGGTGAACCGCTTGGCTCGCCCATTGAATGGCTCAGCGATAACGGCAGCCTTACGTTGCTCACGATACTCGCCGCTTCGCGCGCGACATCGGCCTCGTACCCCGCACCACGCCGGTCAGCTCTCCGCAATCGAACGGCATGGCCGAAGCTTTCGTGCGCACCCTCAAGCGCGACTACGTCCGTGTAAACCCGACGCCCGATGCACGCACTGTCATCGAGCAACTGCCCTGCTGGCTAACCCACTACAATGAGGTCCATCCGCACAAGGCGCTAGGCTACCGATCACCCCGCGAGTACATCACCCAAAACCCGCGAGGCCTCGTCAGGCAATTAGGGGGCAACGACAGGCGATCGCAGCGGTGCTGGCGGAACTACCGGACGCGCGGCATGATGCCCGGACCTCTACCTATGCTGTCGGTCTGCGCGCAATTGATGCCTTGCTAGCACATCCGGGAGCCGCGATCGCGCTAGCGATCTCGATCTTGCGACGTTCCGTCATGCTTTTGTTGCAATGTCTGATCGGTCGGGCGGAGAACATGCTGCGTGCTCCTGAGTCAGATCAGCCTATCAGCGAGGATTGGATGAAGGCCTGGCAAAGCTCTTCATACGGCATGATTCGTAACCGCGGTGGTGACTGCCATAGCCAATAGCCTTGGCAGGGTAGAACGGCCTCGCCGCATCGCTCGTCTCCATCTGACGAGCTAACCCACAAATGGCATGATTTCCGGGGAGCAGGTCATCAGGCTTGAACGCACCCAGATTCTGAGGTGAACCGAACCCAGCACCGAAACCTGCGTCTTCTCCCCTGGCCACCTTGGACTTCCGTGCACGCGGATCAAATGCCGGGTCTGCGCGATAGCTGCACTTCCCAGCGAAAGGCAGACCAATCCCATTATAAGTGCGCGCATCTGTAGCCCAGTGCCCCGCGACCAGTGGCACGTTCTGATCGCCAAACACCAGTCGTTATGCCGAATTAGTGATTTCCGCTGCGACGCCTTCCTGATTGGGAACCTGTGACGAGAATCCCACCGCGCCGATCGCGCTGACGGCCGCCTGCGGGTTCCGCTTTCCCAAAACCTGTTCCTGATTTACAATTCCCCAAAACTGCCGATTTTGACGGGGAACGGGAAAGATGCTGATCGGCTATGCGCGTGTCTCGACGACCGATCAGGATTTGACGCTACAACTGGATGCACTGACGAAAGCCGGGTGCGAGAAGGTGTTCACCGACAAGGCGAGCGGCGCGAAGATCGACCGGCCGGGGCTGATCGAGGCGCTGGGCTTCGCACGCGCCGGCGACACGCTGGTGATCTGGAAACTCGATCGGCTCGGCTGCTCGATCCATGGTCTGATCGCGCTGGCCGCGGACCTGTCGGAGCGGGGATCGACTTTCGGTCACTGACAGACGGGTTCGACACATCAACGGCATCGGGCCGGCTGCTGTTCCACATCCTCGCCTCGGTCGCCGAGATGGAACGCGAGCTGGTGAAGGAGCGGACGATCGCCGGGCTGGCGGCAGCGCGCGAGAAGGGCAGCACGGGGGAGGGGCGCAAGCTGGTGATGACCCCCGAAAGGATCGACACGGCGCGCAAGCTGCTTGCCGTGGGCGAAAAAAGCCGGCCCGGATCGCAAGGCTTCTGGGCGTCGGCTCTCGACCTTCTACTGGCAGTTCCCGGCGAGCGACCGCCCGGAAGCAGCCACTACCGACATATAATCCTGTCTTGTTATCAAAGCCTCCCGGCGAGCCGACGCATCTTGTCCATTTCCCGCGCCAGCCGCATCTGCGGACTGTCGTACAGCTCGCGCATCAGGCGCATCTCCGGCCTGTTATAAATCTCCTGCATCAGGCGAACCGTTGGGTTCTCCTGCGCCGCGCGGATCGCACGAAGGGTGGGGTGTCCATACCAGCCAGCAACATTGCACCACCCGAAATGGGTTCGCCTGCGAGCTGCGCAAGCGCGATGTTCCGGGCAACCCGCAAACCCGGGCCGGATTCCGCCTGCCGGTTGATCTTCGCATCGCGCCGGGCGCGAGCCTGATCCAGATACCGCTGGCCAGCCTTTTTCCACTTGGCCTGAAGGCGACGGATCGTTGCTCATCCGGTGCGTCCAGCACCCGCTTGGCTGCCGTGGTCGGTTTCAGCGTCAGTGCCGCGATCATCATGTCCGCCATCTTGGCAAGGACAGGTTCATCGTTCAGACCCGATCCTTCTGGTCGGCCGCGTCCGCGCTTTGCTGCATTGTTCATCTGCCGGTCCTTTCCTGTGCCGACCGCAATATCAGCAAACAAAACAGTAGCTTCAATGACGATAAATCCTGAACAAAAGCGAGAATAATTGATCGTCAAAACGACGGATCGATCCCGGAAAGCGAGGATAATTCCTGCCTGTCGTCATGCCTTGCGAGTGTCCAGCAGACCGCTTTGTCAGGCAGGCGGGTCGAAGGTATCGCCATTCGGAAGGGTGAAGACCGATCCATCGAACGCAATGCCTTGGCCTCCAGCGGTCTGCAGCTCTTTGCGTCCGTGCATACGCCCATGAGGATCGTCCTCGATGATGACGCATCGATCCAATGCTGCACTTGAATGACCTGTACGCGATGCCCAAAGTGGGTTTTAACCTCAACACTCTTCGTAGTCGGCTGCATGTGCGTTTCTCTCTGGGGTTATTTGACCTTACGGTGCTTCCATTCCGGCGCTCGGAGAAGCACTGCCGCATCGTCATTGTTCCAAACAGCAGATCTGCTGCCAGCAGAAGCGATGCTTGGTATGACCATCGTCCATCTTCTCTGACGTGTTCGTGCCCTTTCCGGTCCTGAGCACGACAACGTCGCCAGCTTTCACCTTCTTGTCTGGAAACCAGTAGATATGGCGGAGCTTGTTGGAAACCGAGCCTTCAGCCGTGTAGGTCGTATCGCCAAGCAGATAGTGGCCGATATCGCAGTCATTATCGACCTTGATATAGACGTACTCCTTTTCGGCGTCGCCGTGCCCGCTGATGTTGCTGATATGCACGTCCATTGCCATCGCACCTCCTATAGGGTCGCCCATGCCTCCCACAGCGCCCGAGCTGATCGGCTGTCATCACGCATAGGTGGGGGTATATTTGTTCACCACCATTGGAACGCAAGTAGAACGTATGCTAGCCGGCATATCTGATTACCGCGGCTAGGTGCCGACGTTACGAGGGGTTGAAGAAGGCATGGACACACCGGCGCTGCGGAAGGCCCGAGGGCATTCTTCACCCCGCCGGCGCTCGCCCGCTTCATTGCCGATTGGGCGATCCGCACCGACACAGACACCGTAAGCTCGAACTGTCGTGCGGCGATGCCGCTTTCCTGCTGCCAGCGATCGAACGGCTGCGGTAGCCTCGGCGCCTCGCCAAACCAGCGGATCAGCTCCACGGCATCGAAATCCATGACGCTTCGGCTCAAGCCGCACTCGCGCAGCTCCGAGGCACAAGGTCGAGGGAAGGTCGCTGTCGGCGACTTCTTCGACCAAGCACCGCCAGCGGCGAAGTTCGATGCCGTGATCGGCAACCCTCCCTACGTTCGGTATCAGCAATTCACCGGCGACGCTCGAGCCAAAAGCCTCCAGTGCGGCGCTCGCGCAGGGGTGCGACTGACCGGCCTCGCCAGCTCTTGGGCGGCGTTCACCATCCACGCCTCCGACTTCCTGAACGAAGGTGGCTGGCTCGGCCCGGTGCTTCCGGCCGAATTGCTGACCGTCAATTATGCCGCACAGGTCCGCCGCTTCCTGCTGTCCCCTTCGCCAAGGTACGCCAGGGTCCTGTTCGAAGAGCTGGTGTTCCCGGACGTGCTCGAGGAGGTGGTACTGCTCCTGCGGAAGGAACGGGCGGGGCTCCCCAGCTTCGAAGTCTATCAGGCGCGCAATATCTCCGACCTCGAGCGCATCTGCGCCAATTCCCGGATCGGCTATGCGCCTTCCGGCGATCAGAAATGGACGCCAGCCCTCCTGCTGGCCGCGGCGCTCGACATATATGCACGCCTGACAGAAGGATCGAGCTTCGCGACGCTGCTCGACTGGGGCGAAACTTATCTGGGCGCGGTCACCGGCAACAACGACTTCTTCTCGCTCAGCTGCAGCGACATTGCTCGCCTGAAGCTGAAGGCCAGCGAGCTGCTGGCAATCTCACCGCCGGGTCGAAGCATTTACGTGGCCTGACCTTCGGGCAGGCGGCGGGAAGAGCTGGCCAGGAGGGCAAGCGCTGCTTCCTGTTCGCACCGTGCGAAGCCAAGCGCAGCGGCACGCGCCTATATCGCGCACGGCGAAGCCACCGGCGTCCATCACGCTTACAAATGCCGTGTCCGCTCGCCGTGGTGGCGGGTGCCGATAGTGGAACGGCCGATCTGCTGTTCACCCATACGAACCATGATCGTCCACGTCTCATCACAAACGATGCCGACGCCCAGCTCCTCAACTCGCTATATGGCGTGAAGCTGAAGCCCACAGTGCGCGCGATCGGCCGCGAGCTGCTGCCGCTTGCCTGTCTCAACTCGGCGACGCTGTTGGGCGCCGAAGTCGTCGGTCGTTTACGGCGGCGGCATGCTGAAGCACGAACGGGCAAGGAGGCTGACTGGCCCCCAGTGCCATCATCGGCCACCCTCGAGGCCGTCGCCGACGAGCTGCGAGCAATCCGACCGCAGATCGGGCGAGCGTTGCGTGGTGCGAAGCCGCAGCGCGCGATCGATCTTGTCGATACCATCATCCTCGAGCGACACCTCGGCCTGAGCACCGTGGAAGTCGCTGGCCTCCGCGGTGCCCGCGATCTGCTGTTCCAGCGTCGTATCACCCGTAGCAGGAGCGAACGTCACCGATTGAGAAGGCGATCGACGCAGCGCTCCGATCGTTGCAGCCCAAACCGACGACACTGCCTCTTCGGACACGAAGAAGGCATACAGCGAAGCCATGTCGGCCGCCGTCGCCAATACGATCGGTGCCGAGCTGCGACGCCGCGGTTGCAAGGAAGCCCGTCCGGCCGAACCGGGCGAGCTGGGTGGGTCAGGCGCCGAACGCCGGATGGCTGGCGGTATCGGCGCCAAGAAGGTCGACGTGACTTGGGCGACCGAAGAATCCGGCCTGCTGCTCGGCATATCGATCAAGACGATCAACTTCCGCGACAGCCGCACCCGCAATTTCAGAAAAATCTCACCAACCGACGCGGCGACATGCTGATCGAGGCGGGTGACCCTGCACCGGCGATTTCCTTACGCCGTCCTCGCCGGCCTGTTCTTCCTCGATGCCGGTGCCGAGCACGATCATGTGCGGAGGGTGGTGCTACACCTCGCCGGCGCTCAACGTTCCTCAACGCTCACCAGCGCCTCAAGCTGTTTACCGGGCGACGCGATCCTATGATCGGGACGAGCAGTTCGAACGCTTCTACCTCATCTTGGTCGAAGCTAATCCGAACGCCTCGAGCATCCGCGCATTCGCCGTGGGCGAGCCTGAAACGGAAATCCTGATCAATCAGCTCCCGGGACGACCTGATGGCGCTGGTTGCCGAGCGGAACCCGGATTTCTACGAGTTCAATGACGTGTCCGGCGGGCTTCTCCGAGCAAGGAGCTGACCCCCAACTGCGCACCCCTTGATTACGAATACGTACATACATACGTGTGGCTGAAGGAGGTAGCGATATGGCTTATATTGATCCGCGCATGGTTACGTCGCCCAAAGGGCGGGTCGAAAGGCTCGACGTGATCTTCGACGGTGGCGAGGGCGACTACGCCGTCGCCAACATGTTGTGGGATGGTCAACCGGCGACAGGCGTTCGCTGAATGGCGGCGATCAGGGCGAAAAGTTTCAGGGGCTTGGCAATCCCAGAGCCGTGGCATCCCCACTTGGTTCATCCTTCCCGATCCGATTGCGGAACTCCTCCGCGAAAATCCGCGGCGCTTGTGCGCAACGATCCTGCGGCTCGGTAGGGTCGTTCAATGAGTGATGCTGAAGCCGATAAGCCGGCAGCGATTGTCGCGCTCGATCTTGGCCCTTTGCCGGTTGCCAAGATCAACGGCGTTCTTGGCTCGAGCCTGATTGCAGCGGGCGCCCATTACCTCGGTTCGCACAGAGCCATTCTCAGATGCGGCATCCCGATGATTTTGAGCTGTGCCGCCAGTACGTGGGGGCGAATCGTCGCAAATCCCGACTATATCGGGCAAGCACACAGTCAGAATGACGGGTTTGAGCTGATCGGCGAAATTCCGCAGGAACAGGCGATCATCCTTGTGGCGATCAAGCTAAGGTTGGACAAGGCGGGGCGCTATATCGTCGCCAGCACCTATCCGATCGACCGGAACAAGCTGGGCGTCGACTGCGAAAGGGCTTCATCCAGCCAGCCTGAATTCAGAAAGCCCCGCACGGCGGGCTTTCAGAAGCTATCGGCGGGGCGCCAAATTCCCGCATCCCCTTCGGCTTTCGCCTACTTTGCCACTTACGTGGCGTGTGAGGAGGCCGTTCTCACCTCGGTAGCTTTCGAGCTTCCTAGCAGGGAATAAGTTGAAAGACCGTCAACACCCCCCCGTACATACATACGTAGCAGATAAATGTAGCGCCGCAGCACGGCTAACATGAGCCGATCGGCGATCATCCGTGAGGTTGTAATGATGCCCCCACAGATGCCGAGGTCGAGCAAGCTGCTCGCGATTTCCGAGCGGCTATCGATGCCGCCGGACCCGGAACCGTGGGCGCTGAAGCATATCACATACCCAAGGGGAGCCTGCGGACATGCCGCGGAGCTGCTTGGCCGCTACCTGATCGAGCGGCTGGGGATCACCGCCGATTACGTCAATCAGGATGCGTCGGACGATATCGGCGGCTGGCGTCACTCCATGCGTGGCTCCGGTGGAACGGGCTGACGATCGACATCTCCGGCGACCAGTTTGGCTGGGCGCCGGTCATCGTGACGCGAGAACCCCAGCATCACGGCAAGGGCGAACCGAACACCCGACACCCTGTATGTCTCGAGCATCAGCGGGATTGGTGGTGGAGTGAATGCGGCCCCCTGGGCCGCCATCCGTCCTCACCTGCCAGCCCGGGAAGAAAGGTGACCTTTCTACCTCCGATAATGGCAGCCCGTGTGCCGCCATGGCGAAGAAGGCCAAACTCTACCCGCCTCCCGATGCCGCCCTCGCCATTACCGAAAAGCTCAAGGGATGATCGATCAGGCGGCAACGCTCCACGCTCTGAAGCTACTATCCGCGCCCTTGACCCTGATATCATCGCGCCTGCGTGTAGCCACGCCGATCGAAGCCATGTCGACCGTATCATAGAGATTGAGATATTCCTGGCTCGTATAGGATCGATCCGCAGCGGTGACGGGGAAAATGAAAACGCGCCGGGACGGATGGGTGAAGGCATCGAAAATAGCCCAATTCCCACGGACACCACTTGACTTGTGGCATTCGCCGAATGCAGATAGAGCAGCGTCCGGCACTGTCGCATCCGCCCTCTGATCTTCTCGGCGGTCGCCCGCGTTACGGCGGTACGGTCTAGCAGCGGATCGTCGATCCAGTCGACATAGACGGACAACCCTTTTCCTCGAGCAGTTGCTTCGCTCCAGGACAAGTTCCTGATCCATGAAAGAATGCGACAGGAATACATCGAAGGAAGATTGGTATGTGTCACGCGATCTGCGCAAAATGCCCGCAGACTTGAACGTAGCTGCTTTCGCACGAGCAGCGGCAGCCCGGACCTCAGATTCGGTAACGTGGGACATGATCGATCTCGCCTTTAACGACCGGCGCGCTGGGCAGCGGCTTCAACCCACGACGAAAGTTCTTTTCTGCCGTCACCCTGCAACCGGGAATAAGGGTAAGTCACTCTGGTCCCGAACCGATCGGTAAGCGCAAGCTTTGCGATCGGATCGGCCCCGGCCGGATCAACGGTCCCGTTACTATCCTTCATACCAGCTAAGTGCACACCAAGGATGCCGCGTCCCTCGCGGTGGGCCTTGCGGATCTCATACTCCACCCACGGCCTCGTATGCGTATCGCGACCGATCAGTACCGCTACCACGCTACTGCCGTTCATCTGCGTATCGATCCAGTTCTGGATCGCCTGCGGGCCCTTGCGCATGATTTCTTCCCACGACGCATGATCGACAATGGTGTTGGAATCACGGCTTCCGGCAACATCCGGGCATTGCGGACCTGCGACACGCGCCATGCATCTCGCGCGAAGTGAAAGCTGAAGAATACCCGCCTCGCCAATGCCGTTCTCCCAGATGTTCATCACAAACGATTTTCAGCGTGCGATCCGCTTAATGATTTTCAAAACCGCATCAGCGAGTTGATCTGGCGTTGCCGAGGCGTCTGACAATATGCGCAACTCATCGTCCGTGGGGCGCCGGGCATTACTGCCAGTCGACGGAAGGGCTGACGTCAGCAACTCATTGGCGATAACCGAGGCAGCGCCTCCGGTGGCTCCGACAGGCAATAGAAATGCACCTCTACCATCGGCGAGGGCGCGCTCTTCGAACACACCGGTGGCAGACACCAGTCCGCCGGACTCGATCTTCGCACCGCCAACGAAAACCACGATACCCGCCAAGCGCGCCAACTCACCACGCAGCTCTGCCCAATGCTGACGATCCGGCTCAGCGTCACCGACCGGTTGCGGAAAGGGACGAACAACCAACCGCCGATCAAAAGTCCCACTCACCGCGCCCCTGCATGGTTTCGAGGAACCCTGACAGCGAAGCTGATCCCGACCAAAAGCCCAGCCCCGGATAGCATGAAAAGATCTGTCGATCCGATCCTACGCCCGATCGCGCGCGCCATCGTGAACGAACCCCGCGCTAGAATCACTGGCATCGAGCGGCCAGCTACCCGACACCCATATCCGACGACGTGCCACACGCCGTTCGAGTTCATCCATCAATTCATCAATTTCAGCGAACGCATCGATCTCGACGACGACAAGACCATAGCGTCGCAAGTCGCGCACCCAATAGTCATGCCGCTTCAACCGGGCGGCGTGGGCATCATCAGACCTAAAATCCGCCCGCTGTGGCCGCCGTGCGATCG
Source organism: Acanthosepion pharaonis (assembly GCA_903632075.3). Taxonomy (NCBI): domain Eukaryota; kingdom Metazoa; phylum Mollusca; class Cephalopoda; order Sepiida; family Sepiidae; genus Acanthosepion; species Acanthosepion pharaonis. The sequence goes on from CAHIKZ030004268.1 coordinate 20,622, forward strand.
CGAAGTGTCGGGGTGGGGTCGTTGGAAAATGCTCACGCAGCAAGGCAAGCACGTGGCGGACGTTCGGGTCCGTCAGGCTCATGCCCACGAACAGGAAGGTCATTCCTGTCAGATGAGCGTGCAGCAGATTAAAAAATGCACCGCGCCGCTGCCGGTACAGTTCGTAATCCTCGGTGGAAATTACCAGATCATCAACTGCATCGATGGTCCCGTGCATCTTGTAAATGCGGACCGCTCCCGCGCGGCGCTTGCGCAGTGCCAACTGCTCTGGTTGGCCCGAACATCAACCGGGCGCCCAAGCTCGCCGAACGCACGCTCGATCAGCCGGTCGTAATTCGTCGTCCACACCTCGCGGATCGGCAGCCTTGCCAGCGACAGCAACGCCGAGGGATGGCATGATCCGCTCGATCTGCTCCCTGTATGGCATTTAGCACGGTCGTGCGGTTCGAATGATCCGCACCGATCGCCCATTGAGCAACTGCCGTAGATCGTCGACGTCCTCGATTTCGAGGCCGAGATCACCAGCAATTTCCTGCAGCAACCCCTTCCACGAGGGGATACCCCTGCGGCCATGGAAGTGCCGGCACCGACAAGAACTGAAGCACCATCCTCAGCAAGCGCTGAGGTGTACTCTCTCAAAAATACATCGCGATCGCTCAAACGGCACCGGCGAAGATTATCAGCATCATTCGTTCACATTACGTTCTTCCGAGGAACGTTTCAAGTCGCGGTCTGCCATCGACCATGACCAGCCGCGACGCGCAATGCGTATCGATCAATCGGTGATCTCGCCGGCCTCACCGCTGCTGTGTCATTCGAGATAGCTGCCTTCATCACCACCGCCTGATTGCGTTTGACGCAGCACAGCCCTAGCATGCAGCTCCTGCCGAGGATATGACATGGCCATGCGCACGGTCCCCTTTCCCCGCACACCCCGCCGAGGCCCGTGAATGCCTTGCGCTTGCAGCCGAAGGCGCGATCGCAGTTGAACGCGACGGATCGCCCATGATCGCCATCGTGCCGGTCGACGAGGCGAGCGCCTCGTCGCACTCGACAGGGCGGAAGCTGCGGAAGACTGAGTGAAGCCCGGCAAACGGGACACGCGCGAAACACAACTTTCACCTCAGCTCACATCTCCATTTCCCGGTCCCGTTCGCGACCACCTCCGCCCATGCCGGGACCGTCGAGGCGTAGCTGGCGCTCGGGGATGCGGGCGTCGAGCGCCTTCTCCAGCGCCGGCTGCCGCGCCATGTGGTCCTCGAGCCGCTCGAGGCGGCGCTCGGCCGGTCTTCGATCTGCGGCGTTTCGCCCGCGCCCCGGTCGCCTGACGCCGATCGCCAGTCGGCCACGAACCGGTCGGCATAGGCACGAGGATCGGCACGCGCCTGCCCCCTCCGCCCAGACCTGCCGCAACTCTCCCGGAGCAATCTGCTCCAGACCCGTACCGGGTCGGCGCTGCGGTCCAGCACGATCCGCAGATCCTCGGCCGCGTAGGGCCGGACCCGGTCGAGCGCTGCCGAGGCTGCGTCCAGCTCGCGCACCGGGACAACGACAGCTCTGCCCGTCCTCGCGCATCCGCTCGGCCGCCGTGAACAGCTGGGCGTAACGATCCAGCGCCCGGTCGAGCGGTGAGCACGCGTCCGGCAACCGGATGGCGTCGGTTATGTGGTCACGCTCGACCACATCGAGCGCCGAAGTTTGTCGCCGGTGTTACGGGTGACGTGTCGTTCGACCTTCCGACCGTCGTCGACCACCAGCGCCACCTTGTCGGCCACGCGGGTGAGTGCGACGTGAACGACCGTTCGGTCAGCAGCTTGCGCTCCGATGAGCGCATCGCCACGATGCCATGCTCGGTGGTCACCCCTGCGCGACATGGACATTGATCGCGTAGGCGAGGTCCAGTCGCTCGGCCATGCGATCGCCGGACGCGATCTCGTGCACGGTGCCGTCGATCAGCGAGGACACGACCACCCTTCCGCGGCCCACCTCCTCGACCCGCGCCATCGCACCGTTATCGAGCCCGCGGGCCCGGTCGTTGTCGCTCCAACGGATACGGTCGCCGACGCAGCTCCACCTGCTTCGATGCAAAGATCGACACGGCATCGCGGTCGAGGTTCCCCGCCAACCGGCCGGGCCGGAACAGCTTTCGGTCCCGTCGGCCATGCCGAGCCGCACCCGGTCGCCCTCGACGCCGGTCACGACACCACGGTCGCCCTGAACCGAGGCCCGGCTCGGCAGGTTGGTGCGGACCTCGACCACATGGCCGGGCCGGTAGGCGCGCATCAGTCGCGCGCCCTCCTGGTGGCGGCGTTGACCCGGTCAGAACAGTGAACGAGGTGCCCGTGGCGGCAATCTCGCCGCTCGCCTTCAGCTCGGCCTGCACCGCCTGATTGGCCCGCTGCGCATCGCGCGGCCGGCGGTGAGCAGGAGGGTGGCGTCGCGCTGGTCTTGCGGCAGCGTTGCCCAGTGCGCCGCAGCCGTCGTCGCCACCGCGTTCCCCGGCACCTCGGTCGTGGCGGGCTTGGTATCTCGAACGTACCTGACACGTCGCCGCGGTCGAGCGCGGCGGTGACCGCTCTTCATCTGATCGGACCGGGAACGCAGGTTTTCGGTGATATGGGCCGTGGCGACGCCGGCGCGCTGGCTCGCCTCGAACGGCTTTGCCGGCCGCGATCGCGGTCAGCTGACGGGTATCGCCGGTCTGCACGACGCGCGACGTCCGTCATGTTGGCAAGCCGCACGATCCGCTCGGCGTCGCGCGTACCGAGCTGTCCGGCCTCCTCGACCATGACGATCGCACCCGACATCTCCGCCTTCACGCGCGCGACCTGTTCGGGTCGGGCCGTGCCGTCGATCACGCGGGCATGACGCGCCGTGAAGCGAGCGACCGTGCTCACGTCGGCGCCGGTGTCGCGCCCGAACTCGCTCGCCTTCACGCTGGCGATGGCGAGCCCGATCACCGCCCGTCCTTCTGCCGTCGCTACTGCCGTCACCGGCGCCATCGCGGTCGACTTGCCGCGTCCTGACCCGCCCTGCACGTTCACCACCCGGTCGGACGAGGACAGCATCAGCACGGCCGCGGCTTCCTGTCCCGCATTGAGGCGATGCAGCCCCAGCTCGCGTGCCGCCTCCTGCACCCGGATCGCGGCATCGACCGACGGAACGATCGGAGCGGACTGCCCCCTCCCCGCCTCGACGGTGGCAAGGTACGCCTGCTCGAGCCGCACCGACCCTTGCGTCGTCACCATCCGATCACCGTCGCCGAGCAACAGGCCTTTCTCCTGCAGCAGCGCCAGTCGGGCCTCGACATCGGCGACCGTCACCGGCCCGCCACGCGACAGGCTCGCGGATCAGCTCGGGCCGGTCGAACGCCGCCTCCGCTCGCCCAAGTCGCGTACCGCCGACGCGACCGCCTGCGCCGCGGCATAGGCGCGCGGCTCCAGTCGTCCCAGTCGCTCAGGGACCAGCGGATCGCCGTCGCGCGGGTCAGCCCCATGCGGCCGGCGATGGCAAGACTGCGCTCCCCATTCCGCGCACGCCCTGCACCGTGCGCGTCCACACGTCATACCCCTCGCCCCGCCTCCGCCAGCGCGCCCTTCACCAACGCCGCCGGGTCCAGCCCCTTCTCCGCGGCCAACCGCCGCCACCCTTCGCGCGCTGTTCCGGGGCGAGATCGAGCGATTTGGGGTCGCGGGTCGCCAGCGCCGCATATTCGCGCGTCTGCAGGGTGTTCTCCAGCCCACGTGCCTTGATGTACGCGTCAATTTCAGCCGAGCGGCCGGAAAAATGCTTCCACCACATCGCGCGACACGCCGGCGATCTCGAAGGCGCCATTGCGACCATCGTGCCGGGGAATGGTGGCGAAGCCGAGCGTCTCGACACGGCTGCGGAGCGCAGACAGGAACACCGCATCCATGACGTGCTGGCGCTCGCACAACTGGTCTGCGTGCAGCGCCCGCCACTTGCCGTCGGCGGTGGGCAGGTCGCGTTGGCGATGACGTTGTGGGATGTGGCTGCGGCTCGCCGCTGCGGTTCACGTCGTGAAAGGAAGGTCGCGGCCACGAACCGCCCGGTCGTCCGGGCGCCTGTCCCCTGCCGTTCCAGACCCGCCCTTCCGCGATGTTGCGCTCCGTCCGTGCAAGGTCGCGCAGCAGCCTCCCGCACCGCGGTCACCAACCGAGCGTCACCGCCACCAGCGCCGGGATCGACACCGACTTGGGCACGGACATGGTAACGTCCCATCCCGCCCGGTGCTCACCCCGTTTGGCGTCCAGCACGACGCCGTTGGGGAGTTCGCCGGCGAGCACCTTCGAACTGCTCCGCGTCGACCGGCCCGGACAGGCCCAGCTCGCCGCCCCCTCGCCTGCCCGGGCGCTGGCGCCTTCGGCCTGATCGGCGGTGTAATAATTGTCCAGGCGTAATAGGCGGCTGCGTCGGAGGCCGAACCGACCGCAGCAACCGGAGATCATTGTCGGCCCTGCGACGTGCCGGGCCTCGCCCGCACACAACCTGCCTGCCTTGCCCTCGAACTGCGTCCGGCAGCTGTCGGTCGCGAGCCGGTAGTTCACCAGCGCGCAAACCGCCTGATCCCCCCGCCCAACAGATAGTTGGCCGAGCGGACGGCGAACCACACGGCGGCAGCGCCATCGCGGCGAAGAAAGCTGCCGACGCAGAGCAACCAGACGACCGACAGCGCCACCCACCTTGCGGACCCGACCAGTCCCTGTCCCAGACGGTGTAGCTGACCTTTGTCCGGGGCTGCTGCTCGAGGCTCCTGATGGCGGCGGTGTTCTCCCGTAACGCCTCGGTGTGGTCGCGCTGCCGTTCGTCGATGGCATCCAGACGGGATGCCTGTCGATCCGTTCGGCGCAACCGCATCTCCGCCCTGATCGGATTGAAGCTGGCGGTGATGCGCCCGGCATGCCCTTGATGAACTCGGTCCGGGCTCGCGTCAGCGCCAGCTGATCCTCGCGCTCCAGCCTGTGCATGTCGCTCTCGTGCGCCGCCCAGCTTTGGGCGATGCGGTCGATCTCCATGACCGCCTTGTCCAGCCTGGCGCCGAAGGCGACGACGTCACCAGGCCCCAGTTGCTCGGGCCGGTCGAATACGGCCCCCCCCTCCGCCACGCATCAAGACATCCACGAACGAACGATTTGGCGTGGTCGCACGCTCGACACCACGCTCGGCCGCGCACCGGGTGAGGTCCGCATCGTCGTCGTCCCCAAGCCGTACATTGACCTGACCGCCCATGAAATCTCTGCCCTTGTCCGGCGTAATGCTGGTCGCCGGCACCATACCCGTGCCATGATAGCAAAGTGGCACGATTGCGCCATAGCAGGCAGGATAATGCAATAAGTCATGACGACGTGAGCGGTGCATCCACCATCGGTGAGCGGATCAGGCGGTACGGCTCAGGACCGGTTGGGACAGGACGCGTTCGCGAAGGCGCTGGGCTATTCAAGCGCGCACTGGTCAGCTGGGAGCTGGGCGGGGCCGAGCCGCCTGTCGCCCTATTGGCGAAGCTCGCGCGATTACGATGTCGATCCCGAATGGGTGATCCTGGCGAGGACACCGTGCCCCTTTATTTCGGGCCGGTCGACTGGGACCGGCTCGATCGCCTGCGACGACGTGGACGCCGTCTGCAGGGACGTCGGGCTGAAGCTGCCCGACGAACGCAGCCGGGGCGCTCGCGCGCGCGTATACGACGGAGGCGCGGACGCGGGCGCCGCCAACCGCAAGCAGCTGCGCGGTACGCTGCTCGCCTTGTCGCTGGGGGACTGAAGATGGGCAGATCCAGAGATGAACAGCTGGCGGCCCGACGGCCGAGACGCGGCGGGGTCGGGTTCGAGCGACGCAACTGGCCGGTCGTGCGCCGACTGGCGGCGCTGTGCACAGGCCTGCTGCTGGCAGGTCTGGCGGCCCGTCTGCTGGGCTATGCCCCTGCCCTCGCGGCTGCCTGCTGGGTCGCCGCAGCTGTCACCGGCGCGGTCATGCTGATCTGGTTCTTCGACCCGCGCTGCTTTCCGCGCACGGGCCGTCCGGCACGTCCTGACCGCACGGAAACAAGCGCGCGCAGCCGGGTTCGCATCGCCGGTGCTGACCCATCAGTCTTGTCCATGACGCCCCTCGGGAGATGGGCCGTGCCTCCGAACGGTCGCTTGCTTGCGACCCTCATGTCGCTGCGCAGCCCGGTAAATCACGGCCTTCGTAGCGCTGTAGCGCCCTTGTAGCACGTCACGAGGCAGCTTTCGCGGAACCCGCAGCACAGCCGATATCCTGCTACAGCAATGATAAACCAAGGCTTTACGCTCGAAACACGGCCGCTATCCATAGCGTGGTGTGTGCTCCTTCCCTGCACGATCCGGATGCCGCCGTATCGATGTCGTGATGCTCCGGCATTCATTCCGGCTTCCGGCAGGGGCGCGGGCCGGCGTGTCAGCCGGCCAGGTGCGCGAACTGTCATTCTACCCGGACCGTCTCTTCGACGGTGGCAACCGGTTCAGGATGAGCCGCGGGGACATATCGCCCGTCACTGGCGCTGCCGCCGCCAGTATCTTCCCGGCGGCACGACGCTGCCGTGCCCGGGCGCGTTGATCTTCGCCGATCCGGGGGATCGCTGCCTTCCGGCTCTGAACAGGGCAGGATCCGGTTCCTCCATCACCCGGATACCCTCGGCGAGTCGTGCCGCGTCCTTGCGCCGGGCGTACTCCTGCTGGACCGCGCTGGCTGCGTCGGATCTCAGAAGGACGTAATCGGGTTCGTACCGATGCTGGCGCATCAGCTCGGCGAGCGCGTAAACGGCCAGTCGTCACCGACCGCGGCACGAACCGCGCACAGCCAGCGCGGCGAGGCGTAACGGTGCCGCAGCGTCCAGATCCTCTCGCGCCATCTCGGTTGCGAACAGGGCTACCCAGATGACGAGCATGCCCCGTCCGGCGACGACCGGTCTGGCGCCGATCGCCTTGGCGATACCGATCGTCATGATCAGCATCGGCAGGAAGGATATGGCGCTGATCGCATAAGGGACGACGTTCAGCTGGCTCACTTCCCATCGCGCGATCAGCCGGTCAGCCACCGGGACGCGTTCAGTCACGCCAGGATCATGGCTGCTCGCCGACCAGCTGTCGTGATGCTGGAAATGGTCATGAGCACCGCTGTCCCAGCGATCGTGACGCTGCCAGTCGGACTCGTAATCGTGCGACCGGATAGAACCATAGGGATTGCCGGCGACGTCGGGAGTCCCCGTTCCCGCGATCGTCGGCAATCCGGTCGCCGGATTGATGTCCATGACGTCGCTGCCGATCCCGGGCGGGCTGGAGTGTCCAGTCTTCGAACCAGATGGCGATGCGCTCGAACAGTCTCATGTCAGCACTCCTGATCGGAAGCCCGGACTATATACGCTTTCCGTATATTGCTCAAGCCGGTCTAGATGCTTCGGTGTGCCCGCTTCCCCTGTCCCATCTGATCTGCACGCCCGCATCGTCGCTGCGCTGACCGTGGCACGGCGGGACGCCGGGCTTCGTCAGGTTGACCTCGCGAAGCGGCTCGGATGGCAGCAGGCCTATGTATCGCGTTACGAAACCGGTGAGCGCCAGTTGAGCGTGGATGAATATGTCGCGGTCGCCTCGGCGATCGGGGTCGATCCGGTGGCTTTGCTCGGCGAGCTTCTGTCTCAAAACTGCTCGTAATCACAGCTCAGGACCGCTCATTGAGGCGATACCGAGCGCATCTGCCAACGATAACGCCCACCGGTCGACGTTGCGAACATCTGCTACAATACCGAACGCGAGTTCGATGGCCTCTACGATCCGGCGCGATTGCACACCGGCTAAACCGACGATCGGTTCAGGTATCTCCCTACCCTGCCCTTTCAACGAGCGTGACGCTGGCATGTACACACCGCCGGATCGGCTTGGCTTCTTTCCGGGGAAGCCTGCGGCCGTCAGGCGCTTCTGTGACGGCGATAGCCGGCACGCAACGGCTCATTGCCCCAAGGGAAGTCCGCATTCCCTTTCCTTCCTTTTTTAGCCGGGTCTTGGGGTTAAGTGGATTCTGTTAATAGAATCGTTAAGAAGGTTAAGTGTCGAAAAAGCGGCCAAAAAACCGTGTCTTCGTAATATCTTGAGGGCTGTCCGGTGTGTGATCCCGTGATTCGGTGTGTGATCCCATCGATAGTGCGGTGTGTGATCCCGACGCTGGGTGTGTGATCCCATCGATGATCGCTTTGCCTCTTTGCGGGTAGATTATTGCTCGATCCGCTCTCAACGCCTGCTGCCCGCCTCCACCTCTGATACGGATGGGCCTTGCGGTGTGTGATACCACGATAGTCAGCGTTCTCCGGCGAGCTTGTCCATCAGGGCGTCCACCTCGGAGGCGCGGCGGCGATCGGCACGAATGGTTCCGCCGCTCTTGCTCGGCTTCCAACTTGGCAGTCAGTGCCAGCGCCTCCGCTTTCACCCCGAAGTCGAAACAGCACGGCAGGACTGCCATCGGCTGTTGCACAGCCATCTGCATCGCATAGTCAGGGGAGCTGGTCAGCCTCCACCACCTTGCGGAGCATCCGGTTGAACTCTTTGGGTTTGCTGTCGCTACCGGTCTTGTCGCGCAGCACCTCGACGCGACACGTCCACCCGCCCTTCTGGTTGCCGGCGTGCTTGCGCGCGATACGATACAGGGCGCGTTCCAGCCCCCGGTCAGCAGGAAATAATCTTGGTGCATGGTGAGCAGCGACCGCTCCCCATAATCCCCTCATACACCCAATCCGACAGCGTAATGGTCATCCCACGCGGTTGGTCGGTGTCTGGGTCCACCTCCAGCGTCCATTTGTCGAGCCAGTTGAAACCGGCCTTGGTCCGCCGCTTGGGCGCGCGGATCCGAGGTCGATATGGAGGTCGTCTGAAGCCGCTGGAGTGCGGCCTGCAACTCCTGATAGGCCCGGCCGCTGGTGTCGCTTTTGATCGCCCGCAACAGGTCATAGGACGTTGTTTTAAGTGTCCGGGAAGGTCGTTGACCCCCTGCTCCCTGCATTCGGTTGAGTGTGGACGCCGCCCATATCAGGATATCGGCGTCCCAGATCGTCGCCATGCCGTAGGCAGGGATCGCCTCGATCTTCACCCATGTCTCGCCGTTCGGGCTGCTATATTCGATCGGCTTCACCCGCTTGCGCTTCTGGAGCAGGAAAGAACGGCCGCTCCATCGTCTCTCCGCTGATCCTTCAGCGGGAGGTCGCCATCAACAGGATGAATAGATCAAACTCGGGGTTGGGATTCTGACGCTTGGTCATGTCGCTTCAATCCTGCCGTCCTGCACAATTGCAGATGTGCACATTATCACGCACGGCCGAACTGTTGTCGGCATCATACTTTGGCGACCAGTTCGCTGATCGCCCGGCAAGGAGATCCCGGTGACTGCGCTGGTCCGCGCTGCCAATACGCGAAACGCCCGCCGTAGGATCGCCGGATCGAAATATGCGCCGGTGATACTTTCCCGGTCGCTTGCCACTCGACCGTGCTGCACTCGATGGCGAGGTCGACGGAGCCGACTTATGGTCCGGCTCTGGGTTGCGAGGGGGGGGACGCTACTGCCGGCCCCAACAGGGGAGAATCCGTTTCGCCATAATCAAGCCTTCACATTTGCAGGTGTGCAATTCATCACATCATCAAATATGGGCTTTGCAAGGCTGCAATCTCAAAGGCAGCCTTGCCCTTCGGCTCATGCTCGATGACGCCCAAGCCGTGAGCCATGCCGCTCGGTAGGCGCTGCGCTCCCGCAATACGGCACGCGCCACCGCAAGCCTGTCGCCTCGGCAAGCGTTCTGGCATCGTCCAGCAAACGTTTTGCTGCCGTAGGGGGGGCGGCGTTCAGCACGACCACGCCCGTTCGCCCCGTGCTGGTGATAAGCTGTGCCGTGCGCTTAATTGCATCGAGATCGATCAATGACGGACGGCAGGGGATAACGACCAGATCGGCACGCTGCGCCGCTGCGTTGTTTCCGCGCCCGCCGCTGGCGGCGTGTCGATGATAGTAAGTGCAAAGCCGTTGGCCTCAGCCGCATCAATCGCTTGGTCGAGGCGTCTTGCACTGATTGGCTCGACGTGCGGCAGCTCGGCCGTTCGTCGCTCGCTCCGCGCGGTCGCGCTCTCCTGCGGGTCGAGATCAAAGAGAGCCGTCTGGATCCCGACCACTTGTGCAGCGACCGCCAAATTCACCGCGAGCGTCGTTTTGCCACCCCACCCCTTTTTGAGCTGCAAGCGTGATAATATGCACGTGTGCACACCTTCAATAATTCAGATATGATGTTATGCAGAACGGCAAGGTCGCACAATTGCTATGGTGAGGCGCTCTGCCCTAAAGCATGGCAACGCATGGGCATGCGCTGGATAAACCTGTACGACGCGCCGCTGCCACCGAGGCCCGGAGCATAGTTGGAGGATCTGATGCAGAAGGGCAAGGCCTTGGACGAGACGATAAAGGTGAGATCCGCTTGCATCGAGGGCGGTCTTGCCCATTTCCCCGGACTGGCGAAGGAGCAGACGGTCTCGTTGACGATCTCACCCCGGAAAGTCAGGAGATCGCCAGTCTCGCCGATCAGGCGGACTTCTTCAGCTGCACGCCGTAAACGACAGCGCGGGGCCGGATGCGCGCACCTCCGGTTGGGCTGACCATCGCCGGCCGCAGTCGCGAACTCCGCGTCACCGGAACCGATCCGCGACCCAACGCTCGCGAAGCTTTGTGTCGGTCGTACGTCGCCTGAGCAAGCAACACGGAGGCGGGCTCTTAGCCAACTCATTCGCCGTCTTCGACCCGGCCGGCGGGCGGCGCGTTGTCACGATCGAAATTCCCGCAAAGGATGGTGAAGAGAATGTAGTCGGCTTCTCAAAACCTATGTCTAAGGGTGCTGGTGATATCCGAACGACTGTTGGTCACTTCGGCGCGAGCGCGAAATCGACCCGCGCCGCGACCACGCCGTTGTTCGTGCCGGCCATGACGGGCAGGGCGGCGCTCTGCATCGCGACCACGGGCGGCGGTGCTACGGGCATCGCCGTCATATCGCCGGCCTGCGGTAATTCGCCGCCAGTGCCGCCATCCCGGATCAAAGCACCCGCACGATATGCAGCCCGGCCGCGGCGGCATATGCGTCCGCTTTCGCGCGTGCGGTTTTGTAGGCATTTCCGTAGCCGGTGAGGTTCGCCTTTTCCGGATCGGCGACCGAAGGTCGGGGCCGGACACGATGTTGGCACCGGCGTCAGTGACGGCGGCGATCGCCGCGCCTACTTTTGCCGGTGTCGCGCATCCGAACGGTGACGCTGTTGGCGACCTCGTACTGTCCCTTGTTCGCGCCCCAAGTGATGCGGTTCACCGACAGATTGCGAGTTTGATATCCTGTTGGGCGACGCCTAACTTTGCCAGTGCCTGCGTGATCGCGGTCATGGTGCGAGCGTTCCGTTCGGACGCGCCGCGGGCATCCGCGGCGATGCTCGACAAGCCGGCGGTGAACAGCGCCCGGTCAGGCGTCGCCTCGGTGCGGCCGGTGCCCGTCACCGACAACAGCGTCTCGCCCGGCTGAAGGCCGATCGGATCGGGGTGGCGTTGCAAGCGCCGAGACCAGCGCATAGCGGCGCGACCCAGATCAGACCTCATCCCGCGTTCTTCCTTCTCGTTCTCTACCGGAAGACACGTCTATCGATACGGTCGAGGTTTTCCCATTGGGATGCTAATTTGGGACAACGAAAGGTCAGCCGGGGATAGGTGTTCCTATAACTACGCCATCCTCAAGCTGAAGCTTTTTGCCACTGCCGCTCTCGCGCATAGTGGTACAAAGGCAGAGTAGAGCCGCCAGCATCCAGAAAGCGGCCGTTAGGCCCGGTATGCCCCGCGACGAAACCGATCGCAGCCGGACCTGCCGGGATGCCGGCGTAGCCAACCGTCGTAATCGAGGCGACGGCAAGCTCAGGCGGCATCGCGTTCTGTGCGCCAGCTGCGAAACAATACCGGCACCGTGTTCGATGCACCAAGTCGATCAACATCAGACCCAACATGGCGACCACGGCAACCGGTGCGAGCAGCATGATCCCGTAGCCCATGAGCGCCAGCAAGCCGCCCCAAAACATGGTCTGACGATCTGAATTCGAGCCACCACCCGATCGCCGGTGAGCCGCCCTGCGGTCATCGCAATAGCGAAGACACTATATCCAAGGCCCGCTTGATCGGGTGCCAGCAATCCCTTGCCGGCAGGAGCAGCGCACCCCAGTCGAGATAGCCCCCTCCGTCAGGAAGGTAATCGCGGCGAGTAGCGCGAGAGAACCACAATACCGCGCGGCACGACGAAAAGCGGCGCTTGTTCGGCACGCGGCGTAACGATGAACCGTGATGCGGCAACTGCCAGTGCGGCGAAGCATCAGTGCGGTCGCAACGAGTGTTCCGGCGAGCGCGCTTAGGCGCGCAGATACATCGTCCGCGACGCGCACAGCTGGACATGCGCGACCTTCACGCGCATCGGCTTGCCCGAGATCTCGACGTCCTCGTGGCTCCAGTCGAACTGGTAAGCCTCGCCCGGCCGGAATAGCAGCAGGATGAACGCCGGCGCATTCATTACGTCGCGACGCCGCGCCTGCCGCCAGCGCGCCGCATAACGGCGCACCGCATCATACGAGCCGTCGAACCCCTCGCGTAGCAGCAGGTCGTGGATACGGGTGAGGCGCAGCCCCGCCGCGGCCGTGCCTCATCTTCCTCCAGCAACGCGTCCAGTCGCGATGAAACGGCCCCAGCAGGCAGCGGCTGTACTCTCCCGCCGATACCCCATGTCCGCCTCCGGCGCCCGGATCGCCTACGCACCACCTTGCGCGACAGGTGCAGGTCCCGCTATCGCCTTGATGGCCTTCCCAGACGCGTGCTCGCGCCGGATCCTCAACACCGTCTCAATACCAGCATCCCGATCTCGCCGCCTGACACACCGCCAAGCGAGCAGCCCTAGACCACCGGGATGAGGGGTCCTTTTCGACGCCGATCACCCCGCTGCCGGGGTCCTTTTTCCACGCCGATCCACACCCGAAATTTCGCTCAATGCGGTTGCCCATCACCGGCCACCGCTCTTTGCCCAGCCGCAGACTACCGACTGGCAGGTGAACGGACGACCGCTTTCGGGAGCGCTAATTACCGCGATTGAACCACCGAAATTGGGTCGTTATAGCACGGATCGCCGGTGAATATCTGAGTTGGCCCCGAAATGACCTGACAGGGTCTCGCTCTTAGATAAGTGAGCCATATGACTGAGCATACGACTAGGCGCTACAATGGCGGCGAGGTCCTCTCCGGGGTTCAGCGCCGGAGGCGCTGGACCCGGAGGAAAAGGTCCGGATCGTCGAGGAGACGTATCTGCCGGGCATGAACGTGTCGCTGGTAGCCCGGCAGCATGGCATCAGCGTGGCAGCCAGATCTTCACCAGCGCGCAGGCTGGTTGCGCAGGTGCGCTGACTGCCGCCGGTGCCGGCGAGGGAGGTGGTGCCGCCTCCAGTACCGGTCGCTGCAGAACCCGGTCGCCGAGCTGCAGCGCCTGCTGGGCAAAAGACTATGGAAGCCGAGATACTGCGGGAGGCCGTCTCCCGGGCCGCAGGCCCAAAAACTCCTCTTGCGCTCGATCTCGTTGCGGGGACGACCGGTGAGCGCGGTGGCCGAGGCGTTGGGCGTCAGCCGCCAGCACCTGTCAGCCATGCACAACCGGTCGCTACACGTCGGCGAGGTCGACCGCCTCTACCGGATACCGATTTGGTCAGCGACATCCGGGCGCTGATCGCCGATCTGCCCACCTACGGTTATCGCCGGGTCCACGCCCTTCTGCGCCGCCGAGCTGCGGGATCGGGCGCACAGCGCCAATCCCAAGCAGGTCTACCTGGTCGCGAAGGTGCACGGGCTGCTGCTTCAGCGCCACAACGGCAGCCGGGAGGAGCAGCGCCATGATGGTCGCGTTGCCGTCGATCGGCGCAACACCCGCTGGTGCTCTGACGCCTTGGAGATCGCTTGCGACAATGGCGAAAGGTGCGCGTCGCCTTTGCACTCGACTGCTGTGACCGCGAGGCCATGGGGCACGTTGCTACCACCGGCATCACCGCCGAGGACATCCGTGATCTGATGGTCGCCACTGTCGAGCATCGCTTTGCCCGGTGAACCGCTTGGCCTCGCCCATTGAATGGCTCAGCGATAACGGCAGCCCTTACGTTGCTCACGATACTCGCCGCTTCGCGCGCGACATCGGCCTGCCCCGCACCACGCCGGTCAGCTCTCCGCAATCGAACGGCATGGCCGAAGCTTTCGTGCGCACCCTCAAGCGCGACTACGTCCGTATAAACCCGACGCCCGATGCACGCACTGTCATCGAGCAATCGCCCCGCTGGCTAACCCACTACAATGAGGTCCATCCGCACAGGCGCTGGGCTACCGATCACCCCGGCGAGTACATCACCCAACCCGCGAGGCCTCGTCAGGGCAATTAGGGGCAACGACAATATCTCAGCCTTGATGGTGTCACATTTTGAGCAGTGCGCCTCCCGAGGCATGAGGCTCGTGACGCCAGCGTGTCTGAACGCTGCATCATGCGCTCAACGATCCTAGACTGTTTGGTTGATAAAAAAAAGCACGCAATCTCGTGTGCGGCGATGTTGGCTAACTTGGCCGAACAAAGCGGGCATATGCATCCAGCCGTGAAAACGGTGAGCCCGGAAGAGGTTCACCACTTCGCCTGATAATTGCCGAAGGCTTCCACCCATCTGGTTGACCCCCACCATCAGATGTATCCCCGGGGTCGTGGGAAGCATCCGTGACGCTGCGACGAGCCATCCTGGCGTTGCCTCCGAGGGCCATGACAAGCCGGAGAGGAAGAAGATTGGCAGGATGTCACGATCCAGAGCTGGATCGGCCGCTCGCGAGTCTTGAAGAAGCTGGCAAGCGCCATTGCCCCGGCGACGGTTGCCGCGACGAACGCGATTGCTGCGACGATGAGGGTGAGAGGGGCCGCCTGAGCACGTGGGTAGTCCTGAAACCAGAAAAACGAAGCCAGTGTAGTAGGCCACGCCGAGGAGACCAATTGATACGAATGCCAGTGCGATGCCGAAGAACTCCCTGCGAGTGAAGCGTCGGCGGCCCTGCCGTTCCCTCATCGTCCCGGCAAGCAGAGCGAGACCCATCAGCAGCGTCTGATGAATGATCAGGAACGCGACGCCCGGAACGACCGTGCTTCCATAGCCTTCGCGCGTGTTGAAGAGCGGTCGTTGCACGAGCGACAAGGCCGGTGGCGCCGTCGCGCCGGCGGCCATCGCCTGATCCATCCCTGCCTCGCGACCGACCGCCGAAATGGCAGCGGCGATGCTGCCGAGCGAGGTGCTGCTACGAAGAAGATAGGCACCATTGCCGTACAGCGCGATCCTGGCCACCACGCAGGATGTTCCGCTCGTAGCCGTCCGGGATGACGATCACCGCGTCCGCGTGGCGAGATTGCACCCATCCGTAAGCCTCTCGAGGAGACGATAGGGAGGCGATGAGCTCGGCCTGCTGAAGGGCCGGGAGCTTCATCAGGAGCGAGCGGCTCGAACCGGTATGGTCGAGATCGACAACGACGATGGGCAGTCGCCTCGGCACCCTCGCCGGAATAAGCGGCCGGGTAGAAGAACGAATAGATGATGGCCGATCCGATCAGCAGCAGGAGCGCGGATCGGTCGAGAGGATGGCACGGAACGTGCCGAGGAAAACGTTGCGTATCACCGGCGGCCCCGGTTTCCGGCTGCTTCGCCGCGGCAAGGTAGCGCGGCGGGTCCGACGGCAAGACCGACGATCACGAATGGTAGCATGACGATGATCTGTCGCAGTGACACTGATGCCGCCGGCCGCGATCCACTGCTCCGAAAGCAGCTTGGC